>CBVK0100247325.1:0-16821 GCA_900067695.1 Picea abies | reverse complement strand
AGCAAGGAATTTCATGTGCATGTCGATGCATCTTCTATTACATTAGGAGTTGTGTTAGCACAACCAGGAACAAGAGACATCGACTACTCGTTATCCTTTTCTAGCAAGAAACTATCCACAACAGAGATTAATTACACCACCACTAAGAGAGAAGGGTTAGCCATGGTGTATGTGTTGTAGAAGTTCCACCACTACTTGCTGGGAGGAAACTTTAAAATGTTCATTGATCACTCTATGTTGAAATACCTAGTCAACAAGCCAGTTTTATGGGGGAAAATATGCAGATGGATTCTATTATTTCATAAATATGATTTTGAGATCGTGGTTAAGCCAAGAAGAATGAACAAAGATCTTGACCACTTGTCAAGGTTGGAACATCGAGAAGAGCCTACTAGTTTGGAGGATACACTGCCAGATGCAAAGTTTCTATCCATTAGAAATATTGATGACCACTTTTCAGAAATAGTCCAATTCCTATCAATAGGAATGACACCTAGTGAATATACAATCACCTAGAAGAAACAACTAGTAGTGCACGCTGCAGAATTTTCACTTATAGCTAGACAACTATACAAGATGGGACCTGATGAGATACTAAGGAGGTGTGTTATGGAAGAAGAGAGACCGTTGATCCTTGTCGAATCTCATGAAGGTATCATATGAGGACACTACGCAGGGAAAGAAACTGCACATAAGGTTCTTAGAGCTCGCCTTTGGTGGCCTACCTTACATAGAGATGCTAAGGACTATTACAAAGCCTGCGATGTATGTCAAAGAGTTGGGAAATCATCTGAAAGAGATGGAATGCCATTAGCACCGTCACTGATCCTACAAGCATTTGAGAAATGGGCCATTGACTTCGTGGGACCTATTAACCCACCAGGGAAGTGCACAGGAGCAAGGTACATAATCACTACAACAGAGTACTTGACCAGATGGGCCAAAGAAAGAGTATTTAAGGACTGTAGTGCCACTATAGTTGTGAACTTCATATTTTATGACATCATAACTAGGTTTGGATGCCCAAAGATCCTTATGAGCGATCAAGGCACACAATTCATCAATAAAACAATTGAATCCTTGACTGAGGAATTTGTAGTCCATCATCAGAATAGAACACCTTACCATCCACAAGTGAATGAGACAGTTCAAAAATTCAACAAGATCTTGGAGACAATGCTAATGAAGATTTGCAGTGTGAACAGGGATGACTGGGATTTAAGAGTACCCTAATGAAGATTTGCAGTGTGAACAGGGATGACTGGGATTTAAGAGTACCAGTAGTATTATGGGCCTATAGAACCACTTGCAAGAAACTGAGCATGCAAACCCCCTTCAAGTTGGTGTATGGTCTCGAAGCCATTGTCCCAATGGAATATTTGGTACCCATCTTAAGAATTGATGTCTTTATAGATATGGATGACACTAGTGCTATTCGAGAGAGGCTTGCGCAGTTGCTCGAACTCGAAGAAGACTGATTCATTATAGTATTTCACTAGCAGGTTCAGAAGGAAAGAGAGAATGCGTACCACAACAAACACATCAAGAAGAAGGTATTTAAGCAAGGTGATCTGGTATTGGTATATGAAAGTAAGTCCATGAAGCATCCTGGGAAGTTTAGAATGCATTGGCTTGGGCCATACGAGTTTGCCTATGTTATAGAAAGAGGAGCTTCATAGTTGAAGACTTTGAGTGGAGAATGGAAGGAAGGTTTGGTGAACGGGATCCTGTTGGAATTATATTATGACAACTAGTTGCCTCCCATCCCTTAGTAAAAGCATGAGGAAAAGGGTCTAGGTACTAGCTGCAGTTGAAATTGGGTACCAGACACAGAAAAGACAGTCTGCAGAAGGAAGGAAGGGAGGAATAGAGATGGAAGCAAAGGCTTCCCTTAGCAGTCTAAAGTCAAAGTAAAACAGGAAGTTGAGATTTGAAGTGCCTCAGGATGAGTCACAGGTGAGTGTTGGGGGCCTGTGAGTGTTGGGGGCCTATTGGCCCTTGGTTATGGAAGAAAGTGAAGATCAAGGAAGAAAAGGAAAAATGTGAACTGCGTGGAAGACATAGTGATTGTTATTGGGTCGAAGTAAGAAAAAGAGAAAAAAATATGGAGCGAAGTAAGAGAAAGCAAGACGTTGGACGAGGAGATGAAGGATGACATATCAGCAAGGAAGACAGATTGTGGACAACTCAGCAAGTGGAAAAAGCTACCGTTGGATGCTTTGAAGCATCACACGAGAAGGAAGGAAAGACAGCCTGGTGAATCCCTAAAAATGCGGGTTAAGTTGACCTAAGGTTTTAGACACCTAGGGTTTTGACACTTAGGTCTCAGCCTAAGGCTGTCGGTGAACTATTGTAATGTATAAATAGAGGTCTAAAGGACCTAGGATGGGTTGTTGATGTTGTTGTTGTTGTTATTGTTGTTAGTATTGTTGGTTCTAGTTCTATTATTGGCATGAGATATTATTGTTGTGTGAGAGAGAAGTGTTGAGTGTAAAGCCTTCTGGTATTGTAATACCTTCAGCTGGGTGTAGATATCAGTCCTGCAGCTAGGTGTGCAGGAAGGGGAGAGACAAAGAGGAGAAGAAAGAAGATCTGCTAGCTGAGAGTGCATACAAGAATTGTATGCTTCATCTTAATATATTATAAATCGTAGTTTTGTGGATGTATCCCTAGAGAGAGGGTGAACCACGTATATCTTGTGTTGTGTGTGATTGATGCTCTATTCTTTGTCATTTGATATACTTCTATTTTCATTACTGTGTTAGATCTAATAGATAGTTGTGCGGAGTAGGTTTGAACTGGTAAGTGATATATAAATATTTTAATGTTCTTGTATTGGATCCAATTGATATCCCCTTTGTTTGTAGATATCTCTGTCCTACAACCCCCCCATATCTACTTCAGGTGAGACTACATCTGCCTCATAGGTGTTGCCAAAAGGGCCAATAGTTAGGGCTTGTTGGTGCGCTCTTGGACCTGGACCCTGGGTCTTCCCCTGTGCCAATAGTCTTTAACCCTTATTCACATCGTAGGTAAAACCCTAATTATAGAACGACACAATATTCGATCAGCTCTAGCACATCCAAGCACTTAGCATATAGAAATAGATCAGATCTAGCATTCATCCATATCACTAAGAATTAAACATTCATTCATAATAAGCACTAAGCAAATAAATACACAACCACATGAACAACATAGCACAAAGCACCATAACATAGGATAACCGAGATCTACACTCTTTCCCTACACGACGCTCTTCCGATCTCACTTTAACCCTTATTCACATCGTAGGTAAAACCCTAATTATAGAACGACACAATATTCGATCAGCTCTAGCACATCCAAGCACTTAGCATATAGAAATAGATCAGATCTAGCATTCATCCATATCACTAAGAATTAAACATTCATTCATAATAAGCACTAAGCAAATAAATACACAACCACATGAACAACATAGCACAAAGCACCATAACATAGGATATACGTGGTTCACCCCCAACATGGGGCTACATACACCAACTCTTCTTCTCTTTATTATCTTCTTTCAATGCAAAGAGCCACAAAACCAACTCCGCATAGGATAGGAGATCTGCGTGCACCTCACCAAATCCTCCTTTCCTGAGCTTGGCACAACACAGAGCCTTCTTAAAATCACTTCCACTTATCTCTAAAAGTTCTCAACACACAATATGCATAAAGCATTTACAACTATTTTCACTTAGCCCACTCGCTTACAACTTACTTAGCACCTTCTTTTCTTACATCACCAAGATACTTATTTATACTTTACAAAAGGGGCCTAAAAATGGGTAAACCCATGGGCCAACATACCATACCCATTACACAAACCCTAAACCCATAAATCCCACAAAAGGGGTGAGATCCCATGATCTCCACTTCACCTGGTGTTTCATCTTCGACCAGCCTGTTGAAGTCCCAAAAATAGTCAAACACAACCAAGGTTCTCTAAAACTTGGTCGAGGGCCAACATGCCCCCAACACTCACCTATGATGCATCCCGAATCACTCTGATTTTGGTAACTCTGCTTTGAAGGCCTCAAGCTTGGCTTGAGCTGCTTCGACCTACTGCTTTGCTAGAGCTTCTTGCTCGAAAAACTCCTGAATAACTTTCTCGGTCACCGATCCTTCCAATCATTGTTCCACCATGGTGACTACTTGTTCTAGCTGTGAACCTTGTCCCTCAATGTCCTCAAAAAGTGTACAGGCTTCATCCTTCACTAGTTGTAGCCTCTGGGTCACTTCCATGACTATAATTTGGATGGCATGGATCTATTACTAAATGGTGCGCTTTTTTTGGGACCTTTTCATCCTCTCAACTGCTGAAAGCGGATTCAACTGTGATTGTACTATCGCTGCTTGTTTCTTTTCCTCCTAGAGTTGTGACTTCAATGTCCTTAGTTCTTGGTCCTCTGCAAAACACTCATAGGTCTGTGCAATTCAATTTCTTAATTGCTTGCACTCTAATGTCAATGCCTTGATTCTTTCGAATGTGCTCAGGTCGCCCGACATATGCACTCAAGATCAGATATTTCAGGTCCGTGAACAAATAATAAAGGTAGAAGAACGAATGACGAGGTTACAATAAGCACTGCGCGAAATAAATTAGTTATCGATGGGCTCGGATAATCACAATTGGAAAAAGTGTCCTTGGCGCAATGCTCGATGAGATAAATAGACAACGTCGTAACGAACTCCTCCAATGGATAGGAATGCCTCAATCAATACAATTCCATCTGTTATGGCATAATCCCAATGGTCTAATGGGGAACGTTATGTCAATAACTACGTTTCTAGCCATTCTGGAGCGTCATTCTAACAGTTGGGACATCTCCAATGGTCATATTGCTTTGTTGTGTCGAAGTGCCAGTCGGTGTTGTTCTGTTGTTCCGACAAGGTTAAAGTTCTGCAAACATTCCTTCTGTGAAGTCCTCTCTAGAACCTTCTGCAATTTTTATAGCTTTGCTTTCTTTTTACTGATCTTTCTAGCTTTCTTTCCTGTGATCCACGTCTTTGGATTCCTCTTTCCATTATTGTTCTTGTCATTTCTTGGCATAGTAACTTTGCACTGTTGAGGATCTTTCACAAGGTTCAAGGATAATACTTCTTCTCTTATTGTTTCTGGAGTAGGTGCTCTTCTCTTTTGCATGGATAAGTTCCTTAAGCCTTCTTGTGTTTTCTCAACTTTGACAGCTAAGTCTTTGGACCTCATTTTCTTTGACTTGTCCTCTTGTTCTTCTATTAAGCGCGTTATTCTCTTAGCCATAAAATCCCTTAATTATTTCTTTTTCTATTCTATATATTCCTCTTATTTTCTCCTTCATATCTGATCTCTCTCAATCCAAGTCTTTCCTCACAAAAGTGCAAAGGGAGCATTATTCTCAGCAAACTTAATGATCTCGAATTCTTCTTTTGTCGATGTTCCATGAGAAACCATAGGTACATAGACAAGTCTTCCACATAGGGTTATCAACTTTCCTTTAAACAATCCTATTCCTCCCAATGAAGGAATCATAGCAGGATTTCCTAAGATTTCTCAAGTAGTTTATGTCATAATGTTCACCTGTGTTTCTGCATTCAATACATAGTCTATGTCGAAGTCTCCTATTCTTGTTTCTATGCACTCTTTCTTATTTAAAACCTCTGATAAACTGATGTCTCTGTGATCATTCAATATTTCTTTCATCTGCAATAATATATCCTCTGATTCTTTCTGTTTCTTTAGCATATTCTTAGTCTCTTGACCTTCCTCATGGTTTTCTTGTCTTATGTTCATCTTCTCAACTTTAGCAATCATTCTAGGGAAATACAAAACTTCATGTCCAGTATCTTTACAAAAAAGGAAAATAGGATTTCTACCAGGGAATTCCTTAGCAAGATTTCCTGGTCTTCTGCAACTATAACAAAGAGTTAATCCTCTCTTTCTCTTAAATGATCCCCAATCTTTCCTGTACTGTGCACTAGGATCACAGTGATGGACCTGCAAAAAAATTCTTTCTAGGACCCTGCATCTGCTTGTTAGTCCAAAAAATATTTCTATGCATAGGGATAACATATTTTTCGCTAATTTTATCAGATCTATTCATATCACATCTTCTTTCTTCTAGTTGTGCCCTAGTTTTCAGAATCAGACGAAATCTATCAAATATACCTAGATCCATTCTTTTGAAACAAAAATTTCCACTTATCTTACCTTTATCAGAGCATAAAGCCTTAATATATTACCTCTTTTCTTCATATCAAACTTCTCTTCTTGGCACAGACCTTCACAAGTCAAGTAGAGTACTGCGCACTACAACAATAGATCTATGCACAAACATTTCTCTTTTCCTCAGTTCCTAGTAATCACAGTTTCAGGTCCCGGAAATAGAACCATTTGTTGGAAAAGGGGCAGACCCAGGGTTTAACGCTTCAACAACGCACCAACAAAGCCCTAACTACCGACCCTTTCGGCAACACCTACGAAGCATATGGAGTCTCACCTAAAGTAGAGGCAGGGGGGTTGCAGGACTCAAGTGTATATAACCTAGCTGGTCNNCAAATATGTGATCACAATGATTTAAAAAAGCACTTAGAAGTTAACATTCATTATTCTTTAACCCTTATTCACATTGCAGGTAAAACCCTAATGACAAAACAACGTAGTATTCAATAAGATCTAGCACATCCAAGCACTTAACATATAGAAATAGATCAGATATAGCATTAATCCATATCACTAAGAATTAAACATTCATCAAGAATAAGAAATAAGCAAATAAATACACAACCACATAAACAGCATAGCACAAAGCATTATAACACAGGATATACATGGTTCACCCCCAATGTGGGGCTACATCCACCAACTCTTCTTCTCTTTATGATCTTCTTTCAATGCACAGAGCCACAAAACCAACTCTGCATAGGACAAGAGATCTGTGTGCACCTCGCTATATCCTCCTTCCCCGAGCTTGGAATAGCACATAGAGTTCTTATAATCACTTGCACTTAGCTCTGCAAGTTCTCAACATGCAATATGCACAAATCATTTACAACTATTTGCACTTAGCCCACTGGCTTACAACTTACTTAGCACCTTATTTTCTTACATCCCCAAGCTACTTATTTATACTTTACAAAAGGGTCCTAAACATGGGTAAACCCATGCGCCAACATCCCATACCCGTTACATAAAACCTAAACCCAAAAATCCCATGATCTCCGCTTCACCTAGTGTTTCGTCTTCGACCAGCCCATCAAAGTCCCAAAAAAGGTCAAACATGGCCAAGGTTCTCCAAAACTTGGTCAAGGGCCAACACATAGGTAGAGCCATAACCTCATGAGAAGGCTAAGAGACGAGCACCAGTGAAGGGAGGAGTCATAGCGACCCTTTCTCGAGTCCCTAGGTATGACACACTCGGGATCAATGGTACTATTCAGGAACAATGCATCATTTCCTTGATAGATGGTGGGGCAACCCATAATTTCATTGACTTTGCACTTGTAGCTAGGAGAGCACTTCAAACCGAGGACTTTTAGGGTTTTGATGTTGCAGTAGATGATGGTCACTTGGTTGTGTGTTTGGATCGAGTTCCAAACTTAGAGGTACATCTGGGAAACTACACAGTGAAGGATACATTCTATGTGGTTGACCTTTCTGATACATATGTGGTATTGGGAGTCCAATGGTTGATTACCTTGGGGAATATTTCTACCAATTACCAAACACTTGAGATGGGATTCAAATATACTAAGGGGAAGAAGATTGTACTAAGGGGTATGTCGATAGGGGCACTCGGGGAAGTGTCAACAAAGATGATGGAGAGGATCTTCATACATGGGGGAGTATCATATGCATGAAAGTGTGTGATCACCATGTGGAGGGATTCAAATAGTCACCAATAGTATTAAGCAGAGATCAAGGCTTTGTTGAGTCAACATGAGCAGGTTTTTGGTCTGGTGCCACCAGAGAGACCCCTAGACTTAGGGTTTGAGAACACCATTGATATGGAGGAGGGTAAAAAACCCATGATTATAGCACCCTATCACCATACTAGGAGGTTCAAGGATGAGATAGAAATAAAAATTAAGGAATTTATAGTGATGGGACACATCAGGCCTAGTAGTAGTCTATTTTCTTCTTCAGTAGTCTTGGTCATGAAGAAGGATGGTACTATGAGGATGTGTATATATTATACTGTTTTGAACAAAAACACAATTAAAAATTGGTATCCTATTAATCCAAATTTTATGGGAAGAACGAAATGAATACAGATTATTAAAATATGATTAACATAGAATAACAGAGATACAGTGAAACTGGTTTTCTATTCAATAAGGAAATAAGTTGAAATTGTAAAATGCAGTGGAAAACAAGCTTGCTCAAATGGTGGCAGCTTATCTCTGAGAAGATATGTGACGACTACACTCATTCGCAAGAAGATCATTACAATGAGGCTTTGAAGGAATTTTTACAATAAATAGGAATCTCAAAAACCCTAGAAATCAAAAAATATAACCCTAGGAGATGAAGCGCCAAAAGTCATGTGGGCCCTGTTTGGGTAAGTTAGTCATGTGGGCCAGGGTCGTAACTTTTTCATACGATCTTCGTTTTAGGCGCATGATATCCCGTTGAAAAGGTATCGTCGAGGAGATTAATTTTGGGGGCTCAATAAGAGACTTAGGAAAAAATTTAGAAGCTTGATCCTGAAAAAACATTCATTTAGGCCCTCAAAATGACCCTGGAAGTTAAAAACTGCTAAAAATAGTAAATTGCTAAAATTGCTAGAAAACTGTTTTGAGCGAGTTGGACAAGGTGGGTGGCCACCAATATCTACCTGGATCAATCCTCCCTCCTTAGAAATCAATGGTCTCCATTGCGTTGAGTCCCCCCATCAAATGAGAAAATTTCTACTGACTTTGGCCCCGGGTGAGCCACTTGCCTTGGTGTAGGAGCTGCCCTGCTTTGACGACTCGATAAAGTTGGAACCTTTGTTGTTGAGTGCCCTGGATATGTGTGTCCAAAATATGATCATTGGATGCATGTTGCATGTAGTCAGGGTTGATCTATGTTGGTTTCAGTTGCTCTACTATCTCAGAGGTGTCTAATAATGGTGGGAAATATGGCCGAAGGAGAGCCACGTTGAAGACTGGGTGCAGGCCAAGGAAAGGGGGAATGTTGAGATCAAAAGCATTGTCATCCACATCCTTGGTGATGGTGTACGACCCATAAAGGAGTGGGCTAAACTTTTGATGGGTCCCTATAAGGCGTTCTTTCTGCAAGTGCAACCAAACTTTGTCTCCCACTTGAAACTTATGTGCCACTCGATGTTGATCATGGTGTTGCTTGTACTTGGAATTAGACTTCTGTAGAATATCCTAAACCTATTGGTGGATGTGCTGGATCCACTCAATGAACTAGGTGGATTTGTCAGCTTTTGGTGGAGCAGGGGACGAGTCATCCGAGTTGGTCACCAGGGATAGTGCAACATCCATGGGGCCCAATGGTTGAAATCCCAACCCCACCTAAAAGGGGTTGTGGCCAGTTGAGCTATGCAGGGCTCGGTTGTAGTTATGTTGGAAATAGGGAATTCTCTCATCCTATGTGAAGGGGTGTTTTTAATTGTACATGTGTAGGATATGTACGATCATTTGATTGACAACCTCAGTTTAACCATCTGTCTGGTGGTGGAAGGCAGTAGATTTGGTGAGCTTGGTATCCAGCAGTGACCAAAGGCTTGATAAAATTTGTTGAGGAACCGACTGTCATGGTCTGAGATAATGGTTTATGGGATCCCAAAATGTACCCATACTCGTTCAAAGAAGATATTTACAGTGGCTTATGTTGTGATGTTCTTCTTGCAGGCGGCTAGAATCGCCATTTTTGAAAAGAAATCAACAACCACAAAAACACAATCATTTTCCCTCTTGGTGGATGGGAGGCCTGGCATGTAGTCCATTGAGATGGATTCCCATAGCCTGTCAGGAGTAGGAAGAGGGGTGTACAGGCCCTATTTCTTAGTGGTCGGTTTGGCAACATCACAGGCAGTGCAAGACTTGATATACTTGCCAACATCATGTTGAAGTTTCGGCCACTTGAAATGTTTTTGCAGCACTGCAACTGTATTTTCGATGCCAAAGTGTCCTAACACTTGATTGTAGTGAGCTTCCCAAATCAACTTCACATGCTCACTTGATGGAACACATAGATGGCCCAGATGACACAACAACCCATCTTGAAGATGGAAATTAGAGACCACTGAGTTGGTGCCCAACATTTAGTAGGTGGTGGAGAAGTTAAGGTATGTCTTGTAGAGGTGGGGCCATCTAAAGGTCTCGTGGATTCAAGAGTCTAGCAACATGGTGAGTGTCGTGAGTGGAGGTCGGTTGAGGAAATCAACAACTCTATTGGTACTTCCTGTTTTATACTTGATGTTGAGGTGGAACTACTGTAAGTATGTGAACCACTTCTGATGGAAGTCATTATTCAATTTTCCTTGGGTCTGCATGAACTGTAGTGGCTTGTGATCAGTGTGAATGACTGTTTCCTTCCCAAGAATATAATGTATCCACTAGCGGAAATCTTGCACAATAGAGTACATTTCTTTGTCGTAAGTAGGGTACTTACGGACAACATCTGGTAGTATCTCACTATGATATGCCACAGGGTGTCTGTGTTGAGTGAGAACGACACCCACAACATAGTCTGAAGCATTTGTCTTGATCTCAAAGGCATGTTACAGGTCCGGTAATGAAAGTACCAGGGATGAGCACAAACGCTTCTTCAATTCATCAAAGGATTTTTGTTGGGACAATCCCCACACAAATTTTTCCTTACCTCCATCCTTGGTTACTTGGCTGAGGGCCCATGCAATATGAGAGAATCCCAACATGAACCTACAATATAAATTGGCAAGGCCCAAGAAGCTCTGAAGTTCAGTGAGTGCGGTTGGGGCTAGCTAGCCATGGATGACCTGGATCTTGGCTAGATCCACATGCACACCATGTCGATCAATGATGTATCCTAAGTAATGGAACCTATCCATGTCGAAGGAGCATTTTTCCAAGTTTGCATGTAGTTTGTGTTGTCGCAGAGTGTGAAAAATCTGTTGAATATGCTGCAAGTGTTCTGCCCAAGTCTTGTTGTAGATGAGGATGTCATCTAGATACACCACTACAAAATTATTGGTTAAAGGTCATAGGATATCTTCCATCATCTTTATAAAAGTTGTTGGAGCATTTTTCAAACCAAAGGGCATGACCAGGCATTCAAAAAGACCTTCTTTTGACTTGAAGACAGTCTTCCATACGTATGTCTGTTCTATTGGGACCTGGTGGAAGCTAGACTTCAGATCAATTTTACTGAAGTATTTGGCCCCTGTGAGCTGATCAAGGAGGTTGTCAATTCGGGGAATCGAGTACCAGTTTCAGAATATAATTTTATTCAAGGCCCAGTAATCAATGTAGATTCTCCAGGTCTTGTCTTTCTTCTGCACCATCACGATTGGTCTCCCATAAGATGATGATCTTGGATGTATGTGCCCCTTGTGGAGAAGTTATTGGATCCGCCTTTTGATATCCTCATTTTCTAACATAGAGTGGTGGTAGACTGGCCCATTGGGTAGTGGTTCTCCTTGGGTCAGATCGATGGGATGCTTGACCTGGGAGTGCAAAGGTACCTCGGTAGGAGAGAAGAGGACATCTGAGTATAATTCCACAACCTTATCCACTTGCTTTTGTTGTGTGGAGAGATCGGTCATGGAGGCCCTAGATGTGGCTACTATCTTTCACTCACCCTAAGAGTGAATCATGAAGAATAAAATTTTCTTGGTTTGATAGATGACATTCCTACATTGCTTAGGAGAGATCAAGGAAATAACACTAGGAGGGACTACCTCAGGTATCCTGTAAAATTTCCTATTCAAAGTAATAATAACACTATGAGGCCTAGACTCATATACATCATGAAATTTCCATAAATAATGTTGGCCCAAAATAACATTACAAACATCGAGAGGAGCAAAATCACACAATACCTCATCTTTGAAGGGCTTGATACCATATGACAATCGACACTGTTGGCTGATGGGGAGATCGCTTCCTTGGTGGAGCCATCCAATGGGGTAGGGTTGTGGGTGCGATGTTGTCGGCAGGGACAACTGCTTGATGACCTCTGCTGAGATGAGATTCTTCTTGTTACCGATATCAACGATGAAGTGCAGTGGAGTGCCTTTTACCAACATCTATGAATGGAAGAGGCACTCTCCTTCTTCTGGCTTGTCTGGTTAACTAGGCTGGAGCTTGGTGGTAGAAACGGTGGCACTGCGTTCCATGTCAATGATCTATATTCCCCTTTCTAGTTTTGACTTAGAGTCAAAACCCACATCTGATTCAAAGGCTTTCACTTCAGCCACCAACGACTTCTTTGAGCTGCAGTCAACATTGTTATGCCAAGGGCTCTTATGGAAGTCACATCACTTCTCGATATCTTTCTTTGTCTTTCCGGTGTCCTTCTTTGCTTGCGGCTTAGACTGTTTGTCCTGATATTGTCATATTTTCTTTGTCCTTTGTTCTATGGGTTGGGGTCGCCCCTTCTTAGCTTTTGTTGTGCGGGGTTCCTAGGCCCAAATTGTTGCATCTTTTGTTTGAGCTTCTTCTCAATTTTGACAACATATCGGTAGGCTGCACGCAAGGATGAAATGTCTAGAAATTCCATTTCGGTCTGGATGTATCTATGCAGAGCACTGTGATACTTGAGAAACAAATGTCTCTCTGAATCTTTGATACCCATCTTGGTGCGCAAGGTATGGGAGATATTTGTGAACTCTAGCACTGCTTGGTATCTTTCTTTCGGCAATGTGGTCCATTTGGTATACAAGTCGTCATAACTTCTGATAGGGTAGTATTATTCCTTAATAGCATCCTCAAAGGATTCCCAAGTGGCCACGAATATAAATAATGAGTGTTCCTCTGTTTCCTCTTGCTCACATAAATTTTCCCATGAATCTTTGACATGGGGAACGACTTTGAGGAGTGCAAAAGTAATATTTTCTCTATTCAAAAAGTTATGGATAGAAAAATGCCCTTCTAGTAGATTCAACCACTTGTCTACATCATCTGCGTCTATATGACCTTCAAATATAGGAATATTGAAGTTTATTTGTACCCAATGCCTCCGATCAAGGACGATGCATCACCTATTGATAGCCACTGAATGATTTGCGCGAAACTATCCATCATCTCGTTCCTTTGTTGCATGAGGGATTCCTCAAGAAACATTTTGAAAGAATCTCCTATCCCATCATATTTATTTTCTCCTACCATGAGAGGTCGCTTGTGTGTGCAAGAGATTTTATCCTCAAGAGAAACAAGCTCGAGACCCAATTCTTTGTATCTTGGCCTCGTTGGGGACATGCATTAACACGACAAGAAGCAAACCGCTCTGATACCATTGATCCAGATTTTATGAGTAGAACAAAACGAATATAGATTATTAAAATATGATTAACACAGAATAACGGAGATGCAGTGAAACTGGTTTTCTATTCAATAAGGAAATAAGCTAATAATGTAAAATGCAGTGGAAAACAAGCTTGCTGGAATGGTGGCGGCTTATCTCTGAGAAGAGATGTGATGGTTGTGCTCATTCGCAAGAAATCATTAAAATGAGGATCTGAAGGCCTTTTTACAATAAGAAGGAATTTTAAAAAGCCTAGACATCCAAAAACCTAATCCTAGGATATGAAGCGCCAAAAGTCATGTGGGCCTCGTTTGGGTAAGTTAGTACATCAACTTCTCGGGGTCATAACTTTTGCATACAATATCTATTTTAGGCACAAGATAGCCCGTTAGAAAGGTATCTTCGAGGAGATTCATTTTGAGTGCTCAATAAGAGTCTTAAAATATCATTAAGAAGCTCAATCCCAAAAAACCTTCATTTAGGCCCTCAAAATGGCCCCGTAAGTTAAAAACTACTAAAAATAGTAAATTGCCAAAATTGCCAGAAAATTGTTTTGAGTGAGTTGGACAAAGTGGGTGGCCACTGATATCCACTTGGATCACCTATCCCATGCATTGATGATTTGATGGATGAATTTCACGGGGCAATTTTCTTCTCGAAGATTGATTTACGCTATGGCTACCATCATGTCAACATTAGAGAGTATGATATAAAGAAGACGTCATTCATATGCCATTATGGACATTTTTGAGTTCTTGGTTATTCCATTTGGACTAACCAATGCACCAGACACATTCTAGTCTTGCATGAACCATATATTCTGAGATCACTTGAGGAAATTGATATTGGTGTTCTTCGATGACATATTGATATACAACAAGACATGGGAGAAGCATCTGAAACATTTGGATGAGGTATTCAACATTATGGAGGCACAATCACTGTATTACAAGGATTCAAAGTGTGAGTTTGGCATGACAGAGTTACTTTACCTAGGCCACATTATCAACACACATGGGGTGCAAGTGCATCAAGGGAAGATCAGGGCCATCTTGGATTGGACAACACCTAGGAATGTGACAAAGTTGAGGAGTTTATTTAGGTTGTGTAGCTATTATAGGAGATCCATGAAAGGTTTTTCAAAGTTGGGGGAACCATTCATCGACCTCACCAAGAAGGGATCCTTCATATGGATTGACGAATTGGAGAAGTAATTTGAGAATATGAAGGTAGTCATGGGAACATACCCAGTACTAGCATTTCCCTATTTAATGCTACCATTTGTTTTGGAGTGTGATGCATCAAGAGAGGGGATAAAAGTAGTGTTGATGTAGGAAGAACACCCCATTGTATTTGAGAGTAGGAAGCTCAACCTACCAGAGAGGATGTATATGATTTACGACAAGGAGATGCTAGCAATAATGCATGCTTTGACTAAATTCTGACAACACTTGGTGGGAAACAAATTTGTGGTCAAGACAAACCATAATATCTTGAAGTATTTCTTTGAGAAAAAATATCTCAGCCAGAGGCAATATAAGTGGGTGAAAAAGGTCTAGGCCTTTGGTTTTGACATAGAGTATGTCAAGGGAAAGAAAAACATTGTGGCAGATGCACTGTCCAGGAGACCAATGACTTGTTCCTTGATGGAGATCTTAGTAGATTGGAAATCAATCTTGTTAGTAGAGTATTCCAAGAATAAGTTTGCATGTGATTTATTGGACATATAGGTACATAATGACAGGTACATAGTCATAGATGAGGTCATCTTCTATAAATACCGAGCCTATCTTATGCCTAGATCTACTCTCAAAAATAATATCTTGGTAGCAGTACATGACTCACCTTTAGCATGCCATCAGGGCTTCTTCAATACATACATGAAGGTCAAGGAGAGATTCTCTTGGAAGGGTCTCATGAAGGATGTGATGAGACATATCAGCAAGTGCGTGACTTGTCAACAAAATAAATCAGATAAGACACTCCCAGAAGGATTTCTTCAGCCACTCCTAATTCCGGAGAAGAAATGGGAAAGTATATCCATGGACTTCATTACAGGCCTACCTAAAGCTTAGGGTAAGGACTGTATATTTGTAGTCGTTGACAGATTGACCAAATTTATGCACTTTTTCGCAATTCCTACAGACTACAACACAATGCAGGTGGCAGAGTTATTCTTCAGAGAGATCTTTAGACTTCACAGGTTGTCACAGAGTATAGTTAGTGACAGAGACAGTCGATTCATCAACACATTTTGGCAGAATTTATTCAGATTGGTTGGTACAGATTTGAGACCCAACACCAGTTACCGCCCTAGACTGATGGGCAGACTAAGATAGTCAACAAGTGGATAGAGGGATACTTGAGGAACTATGTGAGTGGAAAAAAAAAAACATGGGTAAGGTGGTTACATATTTGAGAGCATTGTTACAACACTACCTTCCACATGTCCATAGGTATGATACCATTCAGAGAATTATATGGATATGATTCTCTCACTTTGATTTATTTGGTTTTTGGAGACAATAGGGCTCCGAAGGCCAAATAATTGATAGTAGAGAGTTGAGAGATTCTCAAGGTATTAAAGGAGAATATACACATGGCACATAATCAATAGAAGGTGAATGCAGATAGATATGGGATAGAGCATATCTTTGAGGTTGCAAATCTAGTATTCCTAAGGATAAAACCATACAGACAGTCATATTTGAAGAAGAGTAGGGAAGAGAATCTTAAACCCAAATTCTATGGACCATACAGGGTCATACACAGGGTAGGTGACGTGTCCTACGAGTTAGAACTACCAGAGGGGAGCTAGATTCACAACATGTTCCACGTTTATTGCCTTAAGAAAGTGGTGGGACAATTCATTAGCACTTCTGAGGAGATACCTTCTTTGGATGAGGAGGGATAGTTAGAGTTGGTTCCGTAGGAGATATTGAAGTTCATAGAGAGGAAATTGAGGAGCCATGCCATCAGAGAGTGTTTGGTCAGATGGAAGGCACTTCCAATAGAGGATGCTACTTGGGAGAGTGATCATATTTTGCATCACCTTGGATTGATGTTTCTTGAGGACAAGTAATCTCAGGAAGGGAGGAATATAATGTCCCTTTCCGAGTGATGACTCTAAAGGGGAGGGATTAGTAGTCTAAACATCCCCTTTAGACTATAGCTAGGAAGAAACAAGGGAAAATGTTCATTTGATGTCATTTTTGTTTAACAACACAGGTATTCCAACAGAGGATGAACACCTTCAGTAACCACTCACATAACCAGATCAAATATCAACACACCGATGTTTTCACATGGTAAAACCCCTTATGGGGAAACATCCATGGCCCCAGCCAACGCGGCCA
>CBVK0100247324.1:0-16822 GCA_900067695.1 Picea abies | reverse complement strand
AATGGGGATTAATCTAATAACAATAATAATAATAATGACATGATTAATCCACAATGGGGATTTAACCCAATAACAATAATAACATGATTAATCCACAATGGGGATTTAATCCAATAACAAAATAATAATAAGAATGCTCTTCGCAGTTACATTATTTCAACACCTTCTGGAACTGGGACTCTGTACCTGCAACTGCTATTTCTGAAGCTGAGAATAACTTCTCTATTCTCATCGTAGCTGCTGAACAGATTCATTTTCTCCCTCTGAATCTCATACTACATCGACTTCTTTTAATGGATCATGATTGTTCTATATATACTTTTTCTGATTACCGGAGCAAGTGTCTCATCATAGTCTTCTCCCTCTTGCTGGGAGAATCCTCTGGACAAAAATTAGGCTTTGTATATATTTATATTGTTAGCTGCAACATGCTTGATCTATTAGATCAATCTTGGAAGTCATCACTGAATTCCCTTCTAGTCTCAAGGAAAAAACCATATCCCAGTCCTTTTGACTGGCTTTCTCCTCTGTCATTGAAACAAGAGAATCTTCTCAGGAGATTTCATGTCTCCTAGAAGTCTCTGAAGCTACGATCTAGTCTTCTCAACTCATGGCATATGTCTGCCAATCCTGGAAGACGTCTCTTTTTCCCATTTGATCCTTTCTGAGATCAGACTTACTCTGAGTCTTGATTTCTTCCGAGTCTACAAAAACCTCACAGTCTCTGCAGGATATACTTGGTGTTGAATACCAAGTGTTAATATGAAAAGCTGAGTCAGACTTCAAACCAATTATGCTTTCTGTCAAGGTGGCTTCATTATCCATTGACCAAGTCTAGTGTGAGTTCTATTCTAATGTTCGGTCATCTTTGGAGCCTTCTGCTCCTTACAATCAATCTCCATATGAGATACTTTGTATCTGAAAAGTAGCTTCTTCTTCATCTTCTTTGGTACATGGATGTATACGGTCATGTATACAACTTGGATAGTTTGCTCCATGTCTCATCTAATACGTTGCCTCCTGCAACCGTCACTATAGCTTCCTCAGGGTTATCACCTATACCCGAAACAAGAACAACAAGGGAGAAACATCAGACAAAAATAATACTCTTTAAAATAATAATAAAACAATAGCAAGAACAATCGTCACAATAGCTCCTTTAGAGCTATCACTTGTGATTTGCCTGAAACAAGGGTAAAAAGTAAGAAATACAATAATAAGGAATGAGAGAAACACTCTTCTAGTGTTGTGATCAATCATTCCTCCATGGTAATCGGGAAACAAAACAAGAAGTTTCTCCTAGAGTAGATGTTAGTTATATCTAGTAAATGATTACAGTAAGCATTTATCTCAATAGTGCTCACATGCTACCAAGTATTCAATAATAAAACATTTCAAAGATTGCTATCACAACTATAGTGTTTAGCAGTTATCAAACTTGATATGTGTAAATTTGAATCTTATCAATTTAATCAATCAAACCTAGAACTTGGAGTCTTGTGCTCAAGAATGAGTGTGTTGTTTTTCTTCCGAGTCTCCTTCACTCAAGATGATAAGTATTTCTTCAACTTGTCCTCTGTACTAAGACAATATGATATCTTGACAGAAATCTGAGTTAGGGAATAAACTCTGTAATCTCAACTTTAATCAATCTAATACTTTGACTTTAATTTTGACCAGTGGTTAGTATGCTAACTTCAACAGATCAAAATGCAACCTGGATATTCATAAGATTACAATAATTCCGTAACAAGTAGAGGCATATCAAACTAATCAAACATGGGGTGCATGGTTCCTCTGAATGTGTTGGATCTGAGATCTCTCTGGGTCTACAATTGTTGTTTAGACAAAAGATTCTTTCTCTTGCAAATACCCTTTAAAATAATGATGCAATTTAAACATATGTAAGTACATACCTCTGACAACATCGACATGTAGTGGCACCATCTGGCGACAGTGGGAAGCAATAACAAACCTTTAGAACTTCAAAGGTGCTTCAACTTGTAACTTAAGGTTACATGGAGATTTGCTAAGGTAAGGCACACTAGGACAATAAAAACCAGTCCCAACACTTAACAAAACTTTCATTGCAACTGGTACTGCAACTGGTGCTACAACTGGTATGAAGGAACTGGCATTGCGACTGCAACTACAACTGATACTGCAACTGCAACTTGGGGTTTTATGAGGAAACCCTATTTTCTCAAACTTCAATTTTTGGAATTATGATCCAGGGACTAGATGCGCCCTCCTAGGGCGAGTTCCTAAGTGTGGTTACTTTCTCCAACGTCCTCCTCAAACAAGGAAAACGTGACACTTAGGGTTTATGAAGAAACCCTAATTTTGCAGCAGTTGCAATACTAAAAACTGGATTTTGGAGAGGGTGCGCTGAGGCTAGTCACTTTTTATAAACTGTGAGTTGGTCTCTTTCAGGCCTGCTCTGATACCATGCTGAATTTTTACTTATGCAACTAGTAGTTATGGTTCTTCTTTATTATTATAATCATTTAGCACATTAGCTGCATAAATAAGATCATTGAAAGAGAGGCAATCATAGAAACAATAGAGACACACAAATTATATTGGGAAACCCTCATGGGGGAGAAAACCTAGCAAAAACTTCCTCAATATAGATAGACCAAAGACCGAACAAGCGATCCTCCTCTACTCCTTCACTAGGAAGAGTAGCGCACCACTTAACCAAGAAATACCAAGAGATAGACCAAAACCCTCCTTGACGTCACCCCTAGTTGTAGTAGCAGTTCCTCCAAGACTTGCACAATTCTTCATAGCTGCAGAGCTAGTGTGATGAGTGTGTCCAAATGAGGCGCTGGCCTCTCTTATAAATAGTGGTCTAGCCAACCTATAATTAGGTTTGGGCCGACCTGTCACTTTATCCTCTTAATTTACATTTAGCTATCAAGGTACAATAGGGTCGACTTTTACTAAGGCACAATAGGGCCTAATTAAATATAATATAATATTATTCAACTCTCTCTCAGGTAGAATATTCTTCGAAGTTACAATAATTCAATAGAATCTACCTACTGAAATACCTCCATCATCTTGAGCTTGAATGGATCATGATAAACCCTAATATCCGAGCACTGATTAGTCAAAGTGTAAGGGACATCATCCTCTGGTTGAAAAAATGGCTCCTCTTGCTATAATGGTATCTGATCAAACTGTTCTTGAACCACTATTTGGATGTGCACGGATGAAGTCTCTTGCTGATCCAATTCCGCATGGCTGAGTTGTGTATCTTCCTCTTGAAATTTTTCATCATCACTAATGGAAGGAACCAATGAACACTCTTGAGCACTCAAATCTTCACCTTAATCTCCCTGGAACTCTGCATATGAATCGAGTGGCACACCTATTGGTTCCTGATTGTTCAAGTCCGAGTCATCATCATCCTGTTCAACTTTGGGAACTCGATAACATGAAAGGTTCTCTTGTATAGAAAACAATCCATCCTGTAGCTCTCGGGCTAGTGAAAGGAAAGAAGTCGATATGTCCCTATTGTAGCATTCTTCTTGTTAGAAATAATAGATGTGCTCGTTTAACCATAAACAATATAACAATATTGTCACCCAACCATAGGTCGAAGCCACCCCCGAGCACCTTAACCTTGACAGAGAATGATTCCGGAAGCAAACCCTAGGCCTAATAGCCAATCAATGTAGCATACCTCTCTCGAGAGCTAGCATACAAGGCAAAAAGTCCAAACCATAACCAATAGAAAGTCCAAGCGTAAACCGAGAATACAGGTTGCAGTAGCTGCAGTTGCAACTACTCTCCAGACTTGCGCACTTACCCAGTTTCTACATTGCACACTCTTCTATTTCTACAATTGCGAGCTGTGTCCTCAAAATGAGCTCTGATGTCCTATATTTATACTGTTTTTCTTGAGCTGTCTGGGCTGACTTCTCATTCTGGAGGCTAAACACTTAATAATAAATATTCTCTTGAGCCGACTTGCCTCCTAGGGTTATTATCCATGCTTTAGGGTTTCTTCTTGCTTCCCTGAATATTCTATTATTGTCAGGGTTACACATGGAGGTTAATACCTCCCACAGCTACCATAATATCAACACTTCTACCATAACAAAAGCTTGTTGCAACCTATGGGAAATCGTAAGGATTTCTTACTCAACCAATGGTTGAACATTCTGGAATGGTGTCACCTTCCCTGGTAGGTCAAGAACATAGCTCAGAGGAAACTCATAGGCTACAAGATAATTTCTTTCTAACTTGATAGCAACAACTTGTGCCTCCTCTAGACTTTGAGGGTCTTTATTCCTCAGAAAAATACCCAAAATTCCATCATATGCTTCCAGATAATAAATCACAGCAAAAGCAACATTAGGCCTTATAGTAGTAGGAATTTTAAAATAAGCCTTAGAAAAACGAGCATTAAAATCAATGCCAATCTCATTCCAATTCTTTTAATATTATCAAAAACATTAATTAAGGGAAAGGTCTCTTGTTTATCCTCCCATCTTTCAATGAACTTCTCTTGGAATGAATCCCATCCATCAATGGACCCTGTCGGAAGCGAATTGTACCATACTCGTGCATCCCCCTCAAGGGTTTACACAAACATCCTCATCACTACATCCTCATGTTCCACGTCAAAATCATCCATTAGCTTTGAAAAATCAGCGAAGTGATCCTCAACTAATTCTCCAAACCTCCCCACAAACAAAGGTAAGCGTTTGCAATATTTTCCATATGCAGGTAAGTCATGAGGATAATCTGGAAATGCAACAAAACTCAGTGGGTCATAAGTAGAGAATTTCCACCTTACTAGATTCGCAGATCTTGCCATATTATTAATCTGAGATAAAAACAAACATAGTTGCAGCCATAATACTAGCTTGAGATGAAAATAAAACCAAAGATGAAGGTGTTGAGTTTAAACTTACCACAATGCTTGTCGAAATAACTTACTAGAGACTCAACATGCTTACCAACTTAGTGAGAGTTCTTGGAGAAAGTATATTCTTGTTCTGGTAAAGATGTTAGGGCTCGCTCAGACTCAGAACTAAACCTTGCGAGGGAATCAAAACCGGATGATTTTCTTGTGTAAGTTCCCCTGCAGAGTCATCCCTGTATCCCGTGGAGTTGACATGTGAGATAAATAAAATATAGCAATCAAAATAAAAACTCACCGATGTCGTTGTTACCAAGGTGTGTGTTCCTCGACAATGGCACCAATTTGTTAGCACACTTTTCCACCCTCCAATCAGATCCGATCTAAGGTAAAATCAACAATGCAAAAGATGCCAACTCAAGGAGAGAATGCCTTAAGTGTGAGATCGGAAAACCTCCTCTCCGTTCGGGTTGGTGTGTGCCAATCTCAGGGGAAAGTCCCTAAGTACCTCGTTGTTGATTTGAAGTCCGATTTTCTGCAATTAAACACAAAAAACAACAACCAAAGTTATCTTGGACAACGTGTAAGACCGCCCAAGACGTTAGGAAAAGATAGTACAATCACTTGGAAGGACTTTGCAGTGTTAGTGTGAGAAAGATGAAAGAAATAGATGAGCAAACCACTTAAAAGATAAAGAATTTATCACAATAAATGGTTATTGAACTACTAATTGAATGCATAAAGAGAGAACACAATACCGACAAGAAATACGACTCACTATAGGGTCAGTGCGGCCGCGACTTCAAGTCACCTTAGAACTAGACCTTGTGAGGGAATCAAAACCGGATGATTTTCTTGTGTAAGTTCCCCTGCAGAGTCGTCCCTGTATCCTGTGGAGTTGACATGTGAGATAAATAAAATATAGCAATCAAAATAAAAACTCACCGATGTCGTCGTTACCAAGGTGTGTGTTCCTCGACAATGGCGCCAATTTGTTAGCACACTTTTCCACTCTCCAATCAGATCCGATCTAAGGTAAAATGAACAATGCAAAAGATGCTAACTCAAGGAGAGAATGCCTTAAGTGTCATCGGAAAACCTCCTCTCCGTTCGGGTTGGTGTGTGCCAATCTCAGGGGAAAGTCCCTAAGTACCTCGTTGTTGATTTGAAGTCCGATTTTCTGCAATTAAACACAAAAAACAACAACCAAAGTTATCTTGGACAACGTGTAAGACCGCCCAAGACGTTAGGAAAAGATAGTACAATCACTTGGAAGGACTTTGCAGTGTTAGTGTGAGAAAGATGAAAGAAATAGATGAGCAAACCACTTAAAAGATAAAGAATTTATCACAATAAATGGTTATTGAACTACTAATTGAATGCATAAAGAGAGAACACAATACCGACAAGAGTGAAAGCTTGAAACTAAGCACAACACTTCTTTATTAATGGTAGCCAAAGGGATGATTACACCATATCAACAAGCACAAGAACCAGAACTATGATTATCTTCACACAAAGAAAGAGTAGGTAGTCTAAGAAGAATGAGAAGAGAGAGAATAATAAATGTTGTTACTGCAAAAATACGACCATGAATAATGAGGCTAACACTCTAATATATAGGCTAGTGAGGGCTCACTTCCCAATAACAACCAAGAGGGCGCACATGTGAGTAAAAAGGGAAGGAAAGGTGCATGGAAAAATAAGTACAAGTGATGTGAGCATGTGCATGAGGTAAGAGGAGTGAGAGAGATAGTCAACTCACACGTGTGAGGGTTTTAGGAAGAGTGGAAGGCGTATACAAGTGGAGAAGGAGGTGAATGCACCCTATTAAATAGGGAGTTAATGCACATGAGTGAGAATTAAAGGTTTTAATGCACGAAAAATGATATAAATGGACAGTGAAGGGAGATACGGTGGATAGTAAAAATATGAGATAAAGAAGTGTGCATGGGGGAGAATAAGGGAGTTAAGTGGGGGATATGAAATAGGAAAATAATGATAGGGAATAGGAATTAGGAAAATGAATTAATGCCCTAGGAAATAAGAGGTAAAAAAGGGAGGGGCATTAATGCTAAAAAATAGGAAAAACGAGACTCATTAAGACAATGAGCTAGAAAATAGGGAGAGACATGAGTTAGGCTAAGAAATAGGGAGAAGGGATGCTAAATAATAGGAAAAATGGAGGTACATTAAGACAATGTGCTAGAATTTAGGGAGAGCTAGAAATTAGGAAAAATGGAGGCTCATTAGGACAATGAGCTAGAAAATAGAGAAAATGGAGGCGCATTAATGCTAGAAAATAGGGAAAAGGGGGATGCTAGAAATTAGGGAAAATGGAGGTGCATTAATGCTAGAAAATAGTGAAAAGGAGGTGCATTAAATGAGACTTCGGGAATATGCGCAAGGAATAGGGAGCATGTGTATGAAAGAAGAGGAATGCACCCTAATTAATAGGAGCCAAGGCGCATGTGTGAAATTAAATGTATTTAATGCATGAAAAGTGAGATATATGGTAAGTGAAGTGAGAGAAAGGTGTTTTGGGATTTAATTAGCCCGATAACGTCAAGAAATCATGTGCAACCTCCCTTATTCGTCCATCTCATTAATTACTTGCTTTATTCCTTGGAAAGTGCACCCCCTTCCTTAATTAAGCCATCCAACTGCCACATGTCGCACTGTCACACTGCCAGTTGTCGGAATCTAACCCTGTCACTTGTCACCTTTGGAGGTGACCACCCCTGATATAAATAGAAACTACTAAAAATAGAGGTTTGATCCTAAAAAATAGGAAACTGTCAAATATGTCCAGGATGACTAGGTGACCACCGCCATGTGTCAAATGTCTAAAAATAGAATCTCGTCGCATGTCAATGATATTATACTCATCAGATTCGATTTTCCGTGAGCATTTCCAAAATGCAATCAGAATTGACATGTGAGTCTCGGTACTCCACCTGCTAAAAATAGAAACACTGACAAGTCATCTCGGAAAAGGTCCAATAGACTCAGAATGTCTCAAGGATCAATACTGTATACTCAAAATCCTTATCTAAGGCCTGGAGTTCAACCTGCTAAAAATAGAAAGTACTTGCATTATCCCTGGACAAAGTGTCATTGGGCTTAGAATCATGCAAGGACCAATATTGTATGCTCCAAACTATCATATGAGTCTCCGGTCACTATCTCCTAAAAAGTAGGGCACTTGCTAAAAATAACAATCTCTCTCCAATCCATCATTAAACTGTGCTAGTTCTATCTCTGAAGCAAAACCAACCACAAACTAGGCCTGTACCTGTCTCCAATGGGAACCAACCTCTGGCTCACACAAGTGCCAACTCTGGGAAAATCTCTGAATGCCAGCCGAAATGGACTATGTTGGCTCTTAACCCTCTAGATTTTCAAGGGTGAAAAATCTAGGGGTTAACACTATGGTTTGGAGATTTTTCACATGGTATCAGAGCTTATTTCTTTGATTGAGATTCTCTAGGATTTGCAACAATAAATCAACTGCAAGAAAAGACCAATAGTGAGAGGGTTTGAAAATTTTATTTCCAGATTTGGGAGTTTGTGCAATAGATCTCAGAGATGGCATTAGCTAGCCTTAGGTTTGAAGATAGATTGGATGGTGCCTCGAATTTATTATCATGGAAGGTGAGGGTTACACTCTTACTAGAAGAGAATGATCTTTGGGATAATGTCAAGAACGTTGCTACTCTGCCTATAGATCCGTAGGAGTTGGTAGCTCAAAACAAGAGAGAAGTTAAGGCCAAGAAGATGATCTTGGATGCCATAAATGATCATCTGATCCTTGATGTGTCCGAGAAGAAGAAAACGAAGGAGATGCTGGATTCCCTGGTTAATCTCTACCAGAACATAAACATGAAGATGATATTGCAGAACAAACTCAGATCCATAGTGATGACTAGATCAAACACACTCACTAGTTACCTTATGAAGATCAAACATATTTGTGATCAACTTGCAGCAGTTGGGGAAAAGGTTGAATATGCAGAGCTAATGAACATGACACTGAATGGATTCCCAGCTTCATGGGAACTATTTGTCAAAGGTATTTGCACTTGAGAATACCTTTTTGACTTTGAGAGGCTTTGGGATGATTGTATCTAGGATCAGGCTCAGATGGAGTCAAAGGCCGGTAATAAGGATGGTGAAGAGAACCTAGCTCTATTTGGTTAGTCAAATAAGGGTAGAGGTAAAGGACCCAACAAGGGTAAGGGAAAGAGTGAGGAGTCAACCTCACAACCAGGAAAGAAGGAATTGAGTAAAATCAAGTTCTTCGTTTGTCATAAGCATGGTCATTATGCACCACAGTGTCCAGAGAAGAAGAAGCGTAAAGGGGAGAAACAACATAAGCATGTAGCATACTCTGCAGAAACTCTAATGAACGATTTTGCTGCCAAGTTTGAGAAGAATTTCTCATTGGTATCTTGCCTTTTTACCAACATAATTTCGAGGAATGTTTGGTCTGTGGACAATGGGGCCTCTCGAGATATGAAATCATCCCGATAGTTGTTTTCTAGTCTGAAGAAGCAGGAATCAGGGGTACAGGTTGAGCTTGGTGATGATGCCAAGTACCTAGTAACAGGAGTTGGTACTATTCCCTTCTAGCTCAAGTTAGGTAATTCTTTAGATTTTGACGATATCTCATTTGTACCAGGTCTTAGGAAGAATTGGCTTTCAGTTTCAGTGATGGAGGATAAGGGCTTTGCAAATGAGTTCAAGAACCAACAAGTGCTCATCAGGATGAAGGATTCTAACCCAGATACAACTCAAGTAATAGGGGTTAGAGAAGAAAATTTGTATATGTTGTAGGGTAAAAATGACAACTTGTACTAGTTGTGGCACCTGCATCATAGGGCGTTGCCTATTCTGAGGGAGATAGTCACAGGTCTTCCAGAGTTCAGTATTGAGTAGCATGGTGTATGCAAAGGGTGCATGCTTGGAAAGCATGTCAAGGTTGCTTTCCCAAGCAACAAGCATAACTCTAAGGGGATTCTAGACCTAGTACATTCGAATGTTTGTGGACCAATGTTAGTAGCATCAATAACAAGAAGCATGTATTATGTTCCCTTTATTGATGATTTCTCTTGGAAGACTTAGTTCTACTTCTTAAAGACTAAGGATGAGGTCTTTAGCAGGTTTCAGGAGTTCAAAGCTCTAGTTGAAAATCAAATAGGGAAGAAGATCAAGGTCTTGAGATCGGAAAATGGGGAAGAGTATACCTCCAAGGAGTATGAGGGTTTCTACAAGGAGGTAAGAATCAAGAGGGAGCTAACAATTCCGTACAACCCACAACCAAATGGGGTTGTAGAGAGGAAGAATTCATCCATCATAGGGGTTGCTAAGGCCATGATACATGACCAGGATATGGCCATGTGTTTTTGGGCAGAGGCATGTAACACAACAATCTACATCCAAAGCTGGTGTCCTCACAAGATCTTGGAGGACAAGACACCGGAGGAGGCATTCACTGTTGTGAAGCAAGAGGTGAGTCATTTTCACTTCTTTGGTTGTCCAATTTATATCCATGTACCGATAGAGATAAGATAAGATAAGATAAGATAAGATAATTTTATTAATGTCCAACAAATGACCANNATAAGATAAGATAAGATAATTTTATTAATGTCCAACAAATGACCACAAAACTAGGTCAATGGGACAAAAGGATACATCCAATGTAAATACAATATGGGATTGCAAAAACATCTCCTATATAATGAGAGAAATAAAGATACAAGAAAAATGAAAGTATAGTCTAGGTAAATATTTGACAAGGCTAAGCATTAAGTCTAGCTAAGACCAAAAAATAAACTGTATATGACAATATCATAGGTATGGTGATACAAAGAGAGTGTCCAAGGTAGGAGTTGGACAACTCGATATTAGTCAAGAAGGAGAGAGAGAGAGAGAGAGAGAGAGAGAGGGAGGGAGAGAAGCCAATGAGGTCAAGGTCTCTTGGATTTGTTGATCGATGGCAAGGGGGGTGACGGGGGTTGCACTAGCTCGCTGTTGGAGTCTGCAAGTACCATAGGAGGATCCAACTATATGACCCTAGGGCAGATGTCAGAGCGAAGAATCTCAGTTCTCCTACCATCTGAGGTTGAAGGAAAGAAACTCTGAATAGATCTCTAACTCCTCCGTTGGGGCTGGGAGGCAATCTGACGAGCGATAGGTGCCCTGCTATGGATCTGTCTAGGGATGAACCCTCTGTCACTATGAGGATGTGTGATCAAATGTATGGTCCTGCACCTCTGGACTGATCCAAAACATATCGGTCGATCTCCTAGGGGGGAGGATGAGAGGAGAACCGAGGTCTCACCACTCTACGGTTTGAAGCACTATGGAACTCGGCCTATCGCTTGTTGCTCCGATTTGATGGAAGGGCATGAAGGTATGAGGTGATTCTCTTGGTCCATTGGAGGTGGGGGGGGGGGTGCAAAAACTGGGATCTGTGACTGAAAATCTCCTTGATGAAAAGAACTAGGCACCTCTGATCCTGATATCCAAAGAAAGTAGAGAGGGAGCCCCTTGCGTTCCTGTAGAGATTGTAGTAATGTCCTTTGATCTCATAGTATATGGGGCACCGAAAAATGAGGTGCATCTTTGTCTTTAGCTCCTGTAGGTCACACATCTGGCAGACCCTATCAGAACGTGGGATATGGTGATCAATATCCACATGGAGTTGATGAAAACTGACCTGGAGTTGTCCCAGAGGGATCTTGAGTAAATGCATCCAATATTTGTATGTGTATGGGGGCGAACAATGATACCATTCAACAACTCCAAAAAGTGCTTTAATTAGAAAGACATCTTCGAGCCCAAGCTCATACGGGGTGAGGTCCAAGTTACCTGAGTATATCATCTATATATGTCCTCTCCGATGGCCCAATTCACTATCTGTCTAGGTGACAAGAGATGGACCAGTGTATTTAAGGAGTACCTAAAGGGGCGGAGGTGCTTTGAGGAGATGGTCATCAACTGGAGAAGCCGTAGCGTCTCTAAAAACCAACCTCATGCATGTCTTGTGGAGCGATCTAAGGCAAGGACCTCTAAGGAGAAAAGTGCAAGATAGGGGTATCGCTCCCTCTTGGTAGTAGAGTCCTTGAAAGATTGAACTCTATGAAGGAAAGAGACCAAGCGAAATATAGCCTCAAGGTGAAATGGTTGGACATCGAACTCGGCCTGAATAATGGGTTGTGGAACGATATGTTTGCATCTGATGATGCGCTTGAGAAGCAAGGTCTGAACTCTCTATAACTGAGCTCAATCTGTCTGTATCTAGCTTGGTCCCTAGATCTTTGAGCCATAGAGTACTGTGGGTATGATGATCGCCTCCATGAGGCAGAGTTTGGACGAGATGTTTTGAAACTGACCTTGGAAGCACTGTCTCTTGATGAGGACTAGGGACCCATACCCTTTGTTGAGCCGAGACTGGAGGGATTGTCGCATACCAAAACGAGGCCCCATGAATTGGACCCTTAGGTAGGTGTAAGCTGTGTTGATCTCGATCTCTCCCCCCCGGAAGTAGAAGTGTAAGTTTGTGAGAAGGCACTTTGAAGCATTGAAGATCATGACCTTGGTTTTACCAAGGTCGACCGTCAACTATCGAAGGTCACAAAAACTGGCCAGGGCATCAATATTCCTTTGTAGGCCTTTGGGAGTAGAGGCCAACAAGATCAAATCATCCACGAAAAGGAGCAAGGAGGTGGGCATATGATGGAGAAGACAACCATCTCCTTCTTAGATGTGGTTGTGGAGGAAAGACTCTAGCTCATCAATATAGATCTGAAAAGAGTCGGTGAGAAGGGGCATCCCTGCTTCACTCCAATGGTACTCTAAATGAAGTCGGGAAGGCCTTGAGCCATCCTGAGGCGTTTGAGGATTGACTCATACAATCTCATGATGGTTGCTAGGAGGGTCTCCGATATGTTGATGTCGTGAAGTCTCTGGAATAAATCCTCCCGCAACTATGCGTCAAAATATTTCCAGAAGTCTACAAAACAATAGTAAACCTTTGAAGAGCGATGACGAGTCTCCTCAATAATGGTTTAGAGTGTAAATATATGATCATTCATCTGGTAATCCGGGCAGAAACCAACTTGTCCTTTAGCTCTGAGTTGACGACTCTCCAAATCATTAGAAAGACACTTATGCAAAACTATGGCGTAAAGTTTGGAGAATGTATGTCCCACCATGATAGTTCGGTGGTTGTTCGGATTAGAACTACTCCCCGTTTTGTGAAATGGGTGAATAATGGACAACAAGGGAAGCCTGAACATACCACATGGTTAAATAAATCAACAATATGTGAATCAAGGGATCGGATGCCATGCTTAAGGAATTTGGGTTGTAGGCCTTCTTCATCTACTGCCCTCCAGTAGGAAGGGTTTATTTGTGGGTTATAGTGAGACTTCAAAGGCTCACATGTTCTTCATTCTAGAGAACAGGAAAACAATAGTAAGCAAGGATGAAAAGTTTGAGGAGGACTTTGCATCCGGGAAGTCTCATGAGCCTACTCCAGTGGTAGAGGATGAGGAATAGGAAGCTTTGAAGGTTGAGCTAGGGTCACCATTGATTTCTAAGGCAATACAACAGACTTCAGGTGAATTGAGGGAGACATGAGCCCCTTCCACTTCTATAAGGAGACCTTGATGGTTCAGTTAGACATTGAGGGATGCTTAGGAGCATGTTGAGACTCATAGGAGCACATTCAGAGAGAGAAAATCTCCGAAGAAGTTTCTAGACTATATAGCATTGATGAGCGACATTCTAGATTATGAGCCTTCTAATTTTCAGGAGGCAACAAACCAACATGTATGGAGGGATGGCATGGTGGAGAAATACACCTCGATCGTGAAGAATGATGTTTGGGACATAGTGCCAAGATCGGAAGGGAAGTCAATTGTGAGTTCAAGGTGGCTCTACAAGGTTAAGCATTTAGTAGATGGCAACATTGAGAAGTTCAAAGCGAGGTTTGTGGCGAGAGGGTTCTCCCAGAGAGAGGGAGTGGACTACGAGGAAACATTTTCTCTAGTTGCCAGGTACACTTCCATTAGAGCAGTTATGTCATTGGTTTCATTTATGGGATGGAGGATACATTGGATGGATGTGAAGATAACTTTCCTAATGGGATCATTGAGGAAGAAGTGTACATAGAGCAACCTCAAGGATTTGAGGTAAGTGGGAAGGAGTCCCATGTGTGTATGGACTCAAGCAAACATTGAGAGCATGGTATTCCAAGATCGATGGATATCTGTAGAGTATGGGCTTTACCAAAAGCGAAGTAGATCCTAACTTATATTATATATATATATATATATATATATTAGACTGATCTACTCATTTTGGTGTTGTATGTAAATGACTTGTTTTTGGTAGGCACAAAGAAGCTCATTGTAGGGTGCAAAGCACACATGGTAGCTAAGTTCGAGATGGACTCGACATGATGCATTACTTCTTGGGATTGGAGGTTTGGCTGAGACTAGGGGAGATTTTCCTTGGGCAGGGTAAGTATGCAGTTCAGATCCTAAAGGAGTTTCAGATGGAAGACTGCAAACCTATGGCCACACCCATGATCACTAATCTGAAGAAGGTGACAACTTCAGATTTAGAGTTGGTGGATCCCATGTTGTACATGAAACTATTAGAATCTTTGATGTATTTGGTTTAGATATGTGTTTTTCAGTTAACACCTTGAGTCAATTCATGGTGGAGCCAAGGTAGGAGCATTGGGTAGAAACAAAACATGTTCTCATGAATTTGAGGGGCATAGTTGAGTATGGTATGAGATATCTTGGAGATGGTGAAGTGAAGTTGCAGGGGTATACAACTTCAGTTTGGGCAGGTAGTGCAACAAACAGGAGGAGTACCTCAAGGTGTTGCTTTAGCTTAGGATCAACGATGTTATCTTGGTTTAGTAGGAAGCAGGCTTGCATGGCACTTAGCTCAACATAGGTAGAATACATGGCAGCTAGTACGACTAGTTGCAAGGCCATCTGGCTTCACAAGTTACTTTCAAGGTTGTTTGATCAAGAGTTGGATCCCACGACCATTTACTATGCTAATATGAGTTGTATCAAACTCTTTGAGAATCTAGTGTTTCATGACATGTCCAAGCATATAGAGATCAAATATCACTTCATATGAGATAGGGTTTAGAAGGGAGTAGTGAAGCTCCAATATATTCCCACAGATCAACAGGTAGATGATATTCTGATCAAGCCCTTGGCAAAAGGGAAGTTTGAGACATTTAGAAATAGACTTGGAGTGGCTCATAATTTCTTCCTTGCTAAGAGGGAGTGTTGAGAATTATAGCTTGGACAAGAACTTCTGCACAAGTTTCGTGGGTGAACATGCGAGAAGTAGTTCAAGATATTTTCGAAAAGAAATTTTTGAAAAATAATTCTATTTTCAAAAGGTAAGTTCTATATTGTAATTCACTTTAGTTAAAAAGTGAAAGTCTTATTTTTAGCAGTTCAGTCTAAAATGTGTATTTCATGCATGCATGACTTGGACTGGCAGTAATCTCAGAAATAGATTAGGGTTTTGGTCTCAGCTAAAACTATAAAGACAAGTCAAGATAGAGAGTTCAAAAACACTTGAACACTTGAGGAGTTGAGCAGGTTGAGCGACAAAGAGGGAGAGAGAGAAGGAAACTAGGAAAGAGATGTTTTCGACAATTTGTAGTCTCGTGCAATAGTCATGTACAAGTCTGTACAATCATACAAACATAATCATATCGACGTCCATACAGTCTGTACAGACCGACTGTACATCCATATAGCAGGTTGTACTCTCCCAATAGGTTGTTCTGCTCAGTTTGAGGTGTTTTTGGTATCCATGCAGTGCTATTTTTTGGGTAGCTTGTGGAGGTTTCCTTGTAAGTTTTTTGAAGAAATGAAAACAATTTATTGAAGGAGTAATTACCTATGTTGTGTGAAATTAATTTTTTTGTTTTCGCTATTTAATTTCCATCTATTGTGTGATTAATGTTATGGTCTGAAATTTATTTTTGCAATAATTAAATTCAACAATATACTTGTTTGATTGAGATTATAAGGACTTCGGTCACCTAGGGAATGGAGGTTTTTCACATATATCTAGTCAAAAAACAGCCTAGGAAAGAGTGTGCCCTCCTAACCAACTCTATGAAGCAAGGGATAAATGATATGGTGTAGAAGACTAGTCAACCAAGAATGGTGCACTTCACTAGAAGGTAGCTAATAATGGCACATGTGGCACTAAGAAAGAGGCACTCCATCATGTGAGTGGTCCACTAGGGAAATAACCATCTCAAGAACCTCATAACCAAGTGTAACAAACTGTAAAAACCGGTCCAAGTGTGTAACAACCTCATAATTTACCCCAACAAACCCACATGTGTGGTCAACAAGGCCAAGTAAGCAACACGTGTGAAATGATATGTCTATGAAAGCAAGCAAGCCCTCTAGGAATGGTCCATGTAGCGCATGATGATGATGTGGAGTCGTTGTCATTGTCCAATGCATTGTCACAGATCCTAATGCAATGACATATTCTAATGCAGTGTCACAAATCCCCAAAAAATGGCATGGATCCCAAAGTATATATATCTATTTGTCTAATGGTACACGGATCCCAAGATAGTATCATGGATCTCAATGCAATGCCATGTATCCCAATGCAATGTCATGGATCCCGAGTCAAGTACATGAATCTCGAGGTATGATACACAGATCCCAAGGCATAAATGCCACCCCCGTTGCATGTACATGGATCCCAATGCAAGGCACCCGCTTATAGTGGTGGATCTAACCCCATTATACAAGTCATTAGGTAATGCACAATAAGTGATCTCTTCTAGAAACAATATAACACTAGAGTAATTTTAAGATTTGTCTAGGTTTTACCATGGGAGGATAACCTTAACCCTTATTACAT
>CBVK0100247323.1:0-16823 GCA_900067695.1 Picea abies | reverse complement strand
ATATAAAAACTAAGAGATAAATTGTTGAAATCTTTACATAACAATGCACCAATAACATACATCACTACATGTAACATAATAACTTATAATAGTTACATGTGAAAACAAAATTACAATTCATATATCATTTCATAAATATTGTATTTTTTAATATATTTATAAAATTTACATAATTATTAAAAAAACTAAAATAAAACTACATCAAACTTACAAATGAACATTTTGATGAAGATAATGTCACATTGCATGTAACATAATAGATCATATATACTAGCACAGCCACATAATTGTGGCTGATCAACGCCGAAAGACTGATAAGATGAAAAGAATCCTTAAAAGAATATATTAAATTTTATTATTGATTAACAAATAAACGGTTGAGCTTCATTTATCGGGTGTTAATATTTTAATTTCTGTTAATCACTTAAGTGGCAATCAGTTAGCTCTCAAAGTAATCTTTATAATAGCTAGGAAGTTAATGATTGAAATCACATCAATTTATTTTGTGTAACTACTAAGAAAACTTATTAATCGTGTCCATAAAAAACTTATTAAGCACTAAACCCTTATTAAATATGCCCATTATCAATAGATATACGCCTTTCAACGTAATTACATATAATGATATAACAAAATAATAATCACAAATTACAAATAATTTAATAAAATCTTATTTTTTATTATATTTATAAAAATTAAAAAATATAAATTTTAATTTTAAAATATTAATATAAAAATATGTAATAAGCATCACCCCTTCAACACAATGCCCCATTATTTTTTTAATTTCTATATATAATTATGGTAAAAAGATTAAAGACCAACCATGAAAACGTCACTATCTAAATCAAAATTATTTGTGTTCTCCACCATGTTCAACTTCACACAAAACCCTATTGTGCCTCATCAGGTCCCTCCTCTTCATCTATCTAGAATTACATTCATCTAATTTTTGCTGGTCTGTCTTATTTTTTTTTGACATATTTTGGTCAAAAGAGAACATTCCAGTTCCCTACTACGTCCTAGCTAAAAGGGGACATGGTAAAACATCCCCTTGGCCGTGAGCGTGGGGAGTCCGATTCCTACCTTTGAGAAAACGCTAAACGTCCCTCTTGGTCAGGAGCATTAGAGCCCGTCCCCTACCCCTTGCGTTCTTGTGGAACGCTAATTACTTATAATACATGATTTGAGCCAGAGTCTGCCAGGTTTGTTAAGAATGCACCTTCCTCATCTTGAGGATGAGAATGAAAAAAATTGATCTAAGTAATGCAATGATCTTCTTTAAAAAAAATATATTGAAGAATGAGAATGAAAAAAAACTGAGCTTCGTAATGCATTGATTTTCTTTTAAAAAAATAGACAAATATATACCACTATTAAATTTTTTCAAAGGACACTAAACAGTCTAAAATCACACCTACTCCAGCATTCACAATCCATGGCATATTTGGCTTTAGTCTTTGCCACTCCAAAGTCCTTATAACAATGCTGCAAACATCAACAAGCAGTTATAGATTCATAAGCTCTGCAACTCTTTTAATATTGAACTTTGATTTTCTAACTCTGAACATAGTTTGAAAATTCTGAACAACTCAACCATTCAAGTGTAAGACATGAATTAGTTCTCCAATTTTTTCAGATTGTATTTTTATATTAACTGTCAACATAGATTTGAGTATTCTGAACAACACAAACATTCAAATCTAAGACACGAATTTAATAAAAAAAAAATGGACATGATAGCATTACCTTCCTATACAGGTTGCATCACCAATTAGCCCAAGCATGAACATCAACGGACTTAAACCCTGAGATCAAAGAAATAGAATTGTATTTCAATTTAAACCGTATCAGTATACTGTTCAGATTCATAACAAAGTGATCCTTAATATCTGATGATCCTTTTCAACATATGAAATAAATCAAGGATACAAAAGTACCTCAACGGCTCCTCGCTTTACCTGTTACAATATTTCATCATAGATGACATAGTTAGCTCTCATTCAAAACTCATAGGTACAAATTCAAACGAAATCTGAGCGATGCTGAAACTACTTAATAAAGACTTTTGATAAATTACAGCAACCAATTAAATCAATGAATGTAATTATAGACATTGAGATTGGGACCTGGAGCATATATGGCAGATCCGGGTTTAGTATCAATATGTTCCAACATTTATGATCTGGATTTTGAGATCTTACATTTAGGCAGATTTGTGAAAGCTGTCCACCCGCATCAACAGCAGTCATAAGCCAACCCAAGCATGTTCCTATTGCACTGGTGGACTGTTTTCGTGTAGTTCTCCTCACATCCTGAACTTCCAGATTTTCAACCAAACCTTACAGAACTAAAAAAACCATTTATATTGCATTTTTCAATAATTCTTACCACCTCTAACGTTTAGCATAACTCATTTTGAATTCTTCCAATAACTGAACAAAATTTCTTGTATTGATAATACAGATCCATGTGATTCTGCAAATTACCGCTACCTCCAAAATTTTCCTTCCTCTTAGTACAACTGATGACCTTTGTACTTCAGCTGAATCAAAGGATTGAACATGTACGCAATTCAGCCCGCCAACAAAGAATAATGTTCCAGCTATCTAGAGACCAAAAAAGATATCGCAAAATTCAATAATATCGCACAAGCACAAGAAATCCCATTACAGTAGAAATCAGATAATAATCAGTATACTGTGGATGGCAGATGAAAACCTACACATCGTAGTCTGGTGTTTGAATTCACTGGACATGAAGAAACAAGATTGTCGGGGATTCCTTCGTCTGAGTTCACTGGACATGAAGAAACAAGATTGTCGGGGATTCCTTCGTCGGATACTGATGCGGCTTTAATTTATATCTCGGACGACTTGCAGAGTCTTCACGGGATGATGCGGGCGGGTATGAACATGGCGTAGGATTATCACTGCTTCCAATTGACCTTGCAGCACGCACAAACCAAATATTTTATCAAGTCCCTTACGTTATGATTCTGGGATCACAGAAACCATTCTTAATCTCTTTTTCAAATATAAAACTAAACACCAAAATAAGGGATGCATTTTTTTTGGTATGTAATACATATTGAAAAATCAGTAAGAACATGTCTGTTCTCCTAAAAGGTCACAAGTTCAAATCCAGAGAAATAGGGTATGTATACAGACTTTATTAGTGAAATAACTATGATGGGAGATTTTATACACTAATTTGGTGCCTAACTTTGCCACCCATCACCCATTTGGTATCTGGCTTAGCGATAACCCTAAAATAAATTATTATTATTATAATAAATTTTTCTTCTAATAAACTATAAATAATACTAATAAACTATTTAAGAGATGTAAAAATAGTACTTGAACATAAACTACATCTTAACCCTAGTGCAGGTGTAAACTTCAATTTTGTTTTTGCACTTCAATTTTAACCGTACTTCTGTTTTTGCACTAGACCTAACTTCTGTTTTTTTTATTACACTGGTCTTGAAGCAACAAGATAAATAGTACGTGGAATTGTGTTTTCAATACAATATGATAAATCGAAAAATAAAATAAAACAGTCAACTTATTAACACTGTACATATCCACAGTATGGATTTCCACACGCGGAATTGCATCGTAGAGTACCATCTAGCTTATCAGAATCTAATATTAAATTATTATAAGTTGCAAATAATATATTGTAAGTGTTTATGGATGCCTACCTGGGTGATATTACATTAGTCGATATTTCGGAATAAAAAAGGCTGTTCCCTTATGTTTTCATGTTCTTGTTCAGACCCTGCGTCCGTGGTTGAAGTGTGATTTTGGCGTTGTTTCTGCGCAAATTATCAATGATACAACACCATTCAATAATATATTCTTGAAATATTTGAAAAACAACCTAAATTTGATAGAACTAGTAGAAATATAGAACATGGCAGANNNNACTTTGGTAGAGGCATGTCGACCCATACCGTGTCGAACAATGCAATTATTCTTCAACACCATATGAAAGCCATACCTTCTCTTTCAGCCACTTGTCATAATAAAGATTTTGCCCAACTAGGATCGCAGTGGCAATTGTATAAAACTACAGCAAAACAGAAGAATGACTGTGGATAGATCTGCAAATAAGATCAAAGATATTACCCAAAAATGGGATAAGGAAAGATTTAAGTTTCTTACCAGTGCGATATATAACTGCGAGGGGAGCTGCATAAAGAATGTGAATGAGACTGTTAGAAGAGAGGGCTAACTAAAGATTTCCTCAAAAATGAAATTATCATGAAATTCAAACATATGATTATATGTGGCGGAGAATCAGACTTAAATGAATTCAGCACTGAATATGAAAATCTGACGCCGGCCATGAAACCAGGTGTAATCGGCACGTAGTTAAGGATATGAGAAGGCGAAATAGTCGTGAGGGTGGGTCTCTATTTTAGATTAGTTTATTTTAAAATTACTGTTATTACTTCATCGAAATGTCTTTCCAATGTAATTGTAATAGGGTTTATGGGGGAGTGGTATCCTTATATCGATTGCACATTTATACATCCAATGATTATGGAGCAAAGTATTCATGGAAAATTTAGACATCCAATGATTATGGAGCAAAGTATTTATGCTGAGCATTTTTCATCCATGGTTCAGATAAATCTAAATCTTTTGTGATACTCTATTTAGGTTCAGATAAATCTTTTGTAATACTCTATTTAGAGGCAAAAAAAATATTCAACCTGTTATCAGAAGTTGAATGCAGTCACAGATGGATTATAAATGATTGGATACAAAAAGAATTAAAATCCGATAGTCTATAATCTACCTACCATAACATTCAATGCTACCGAACAAGCTGAATATTGACTAACAGGTAAGAGTAGTGCATATCTTCCCATATTAGCCCAACCCAAACGTGTCTAGGCAGGGTGCCACTGAAGATTTGTCCGGGCAGTCGATGGCACTAAACGTGTCTAGGCAGGGTGCCACTGAAGATTTGTCCGGGCAGTCGATGGCACTAGAGAAACAAGTGCTCAGCCTCCATGGTATCCTTCCCTCTTTAACTTAATGGACGAATTGAATATTTTGTTCCATGACTGTTGGATGTTGGAATATGCAATTTAGATAAGGATGTCACTACCTCTCTCTGTTATATAGAAATATTCAATACTAGATACTGGTTACAATTGACCGGCCATGGCAGACTAGCAAGGGTAACAGACTAAAGAGATTTACTAACCAGTGTCATTTAAATTTCAGAAAAATCAATACGTAACACAACAGTACAATCTTTTTCTGTGATTCCAGATTTAAACTCTGACTAAGCTTCTCACTAGGATAAAGGAACGACTTACAGTTGCTCGATCCAGGAAACACCCAATAAGATTTAACAAGTCCCTGCAACTTTCACACTAGCCATAAGAACATACTCAGAATTGAAATAAAAGTGTTGTAATAAATGTTCCTAATAAATGTTACAACAATGGTCTTCGAAGGGAAATGCCATGACGTTATAAGTACCACTTCTAACGGACCAAAACCAAATATTATGTCATAAAAACATTTTAAAATAGCCAGGAAAACTTGTTTACCCTGCAAGCCAAGCTATAAGAAATGCAAGAGAGAGTCCCTCTGTGGATCCAGACTTGAAGTTGGTCACAATCTGAGGAATCTCAGCAACAACCCATATGAAGACGCTCAGCAACCCAAATGCCACAGAGATGTAATCTCTCATTCCCCACACACACTCCTTCAGATACCTCTCCACCCACCACAGGCATGGCCTTCCAGAAGGGCAAAGTGCCATTATTCTAGCTCATTAATCTCACATTAATACTATGTGAAGAGAGTTGGACAAAAATTACAATTAATTATGAGAGAACGGTGATTTATATTTCATTCAATTTTACATTGACATGACTTTGGCGTGAAGAAGCTTTCACACGTATTTTCATTGACATGACTTTGGCGTGAAGACGCGTTTCAGACGGCCATTTATTATAGGATAGATTTTGATGCACAACTTTTGAAAAGAGTAATGGTCTAAGGTGAAATAATTTAGTGGAAGAACTTATCAAGCTTAGTGTTTACTGTTTAATTGGTAAGGATAATTATCATCGACTCTGATCTTTAAATGTGAATTGACTTATCATTTTTGTTAAATGTGATTTTATTGACGATTGTAAAAATAGGTTTTTACTTATATCATAAGTATATAAATTTTATATAGTTAATTTATTATTATTCATTTTTATTTTTTAATTTTTAAATGTGAATTGATTTATTATTTTTATTAAAGAAAATTACAAAATTTTATTGATGATTTGTAAAGATAGGTTTTTATTAGTCCTTGCCTGAGGTATAGAGGGATTATAGCAGTCCATAATTATTGACTTTATATTAGTTTCTTCTTTGACTATATATTTTTGCATAATCTCTATTGTTTTAATTAGAAAACTAAAAACATTATTTTTTATATAATAAAAAAAACCTTATATGTTATGATCTGATTGGAGAATAGATTCAAAGTCTTATTGCGAGTTTCGTTATTCCCAATGTTTTAAATGTTAACATATCCAAAGTTTTGGTCATCTACAGTAAAATATGGTGGCCTGTAAACACCGAGCTGCACAATGCATCTCTGCACGCGAAACCTGATGAAGTGTTGTGGATCTCGTGATCCACCCAATCATATCAAGTACTATCCCCAGGTTGAGGCTTGTTATCTTATGAATTGGCACCTGAGATCATACTTTCTTAGTGTCAGCCTAACAGTTCATACCAATATAGTCCTCTATGTTGGGTGGTCATGGAGGAAAAGTCCTCAAGCTAACTAGTTCCCTCCTCCTAGAAAGGACGGTCAAAAAATATATATCCTCGGTATTTGAATTCAATGATTGACCCTCTAGCATGAAGGTCTCTATGTTCGGGTGCCAATACTCTATCAAATGATTCAATAGTCTGGGTTATGCCCCCATGAATGGGAACTGAAAGAACTTCAACATACCACATTTCTTTAGCATGGAAATGGCCCTTGGATTCTCTTTGACCAAGATGTCTAACTCCTCATGTTCTCTCTCTCACGAGTGAACATACATACTATTTCATAAAAACTTTTTAGGTTAGCCCCTTTTTCATATTTTTTGAAAGCTTTAACCACTGTATCCACTTAACCACTTTGTCCACTTAACTTAACCACTTCTAGTTGCAACTAATTTATTTTTAATTATTTTATTAATACAACCACTTAACCCATAAATAACTCCTTGTTTCACCCATTTGACTAGTCAACTTCTTCTAGGAGCTTCTAGAATAATTTGTACTTCGTTGACCTTCTAGGGATTCTAGAAAACTCATGAGGGTTCTCCAAATTCACAAGGATGTAACTTTATAATCGTGAGGAGTTATGTGGAATTCCACATTTAACCGAAAACAAAACGACATGTATTATCCATCTAAAGAAGTCTCACCTACAAATATATTAATCTTCATGCCTTTATTCCTTAAACAAACTCAAGTCCCTTACCAATACCTTCATGTTACTAGAATTCACTACCAGAATTCTCCAAGGGTTGACATAAATATACAATATCACTTTCCAAAGGTTGACATCAATGACAACCAGTTATCCATCAATCTAAACCAACTGTCCCACAATCTCCCCCTTTGACATTGATGGAAACACAAACATTGATGGCAACACTTAGTCATGTAAACACTGGAATTTCTCCTCATCAACATTTCTATATCTCCCTCTTTGACATCAATGGAAAATGGTATCTCCCTTTGGGGCTACTCCCCCTGACTGAACTCTCCTTGGGGATGCTCCCCTTGTCTAAATTCCTTTGATCTTTCTCTTTTCTTCTTATCCTATGATTACTCTCTCTCCCTTCATCTGAATAATATCTTCCCTTTTGACAAAGAGTATCACTCTCCTGAAATATTGGAGTCATATCACTCATGCTCCCCCTATGACCATCATTCCCCCTAGAATAATTCCTATGATTTCTCTCCAAACATATAACTCTCTCTCCATGCATCTGAAGGATCTCTCCCTTTAACTTCTCTACAAGATATCGTGTAGAAAAATATAGTTTTTCTTGCACATGTTGCCTTTTGGAGTTATTTTCCATTGGTGTTTCCTCGAGTAATCAAATGACATATATGAAAAGCATTCAAAAATAAAGCATTCAAGTAATCATCCAACATTATCTGAACAACTCTTTGAACCAATTTGTGAACCCAATCTCTCATACACTGACATGTATCTATCCAGACAAGCTAATCCATATTTTTTCATATTGTCCATGACTCTGTTGTGCAATTGTCCACAATCCTGACCCATCTGTCACTGTACTTCTGCTAAATGGCTACTCTGAATTTTCCTACTCGAACTCTGCAAGATGCTCGAAGATGGATCTCTAATATGTACCAACTGCTGCAAATATGTACCAACTGCTGCACTGATTCTCCCTATCTAATACTCACATTAACTGAGAGTCTCCATTTCGGATAGTTCAAAACAATACCCGCTCGGATGCAAATTCATCATCATCTTCATCGGTAGACTCAACATCTATTTGAAATCTGACTTCTTTATTTGTGTTTGTGGATTCATCTTGCACTACAATTCCCGAAAATACAATCTCTTAGACCCATTTTTTATTCACCTGTCCTAATTTTCTTTCATTTATTTTCCAAACCTTTCTATATTTGACATCTTCTTTTTTCTTTATGGATTTGTCTTTATTTAATTTTATTTCCAACATTGTGATCTCTGGGACCTGATCTTTCTTTGCCTACTCTTCTTCTTGTTCTTTTCTTTTCCAAATCTTGGAGTATCTAATATATGTTTATTTCTTCATGGATGGCACTGTTGCACTTCTAAAAATTTGGGCTATATGACCATAGTTGTGTCCTTTGTAGCATTCAATATTATGTGGGGCCACATAAGCATTTCTTGCTTGAACATTTCTTTCATAATCTCTGCAATATGAAACCTTATGTCCAAAGTTAGCACAATAAAAACAATGACCATAAAATAAATTTACATACCTGGGAGTGAATGATCTTCTTTGTGGTGTAGTCCTTCTAAATTCCTACCTTGAATGACCATGATCATGATTGAAGCTTCTTTGTGGCTTGAACATGGAGTTCCTTCTTTTGTAGTCTTCTTCTTGATTCTTCTGCACTTCTGGAACATTCTTCTTTAGGGGCTTTCATTCTTCCTTCGTCATCGAACCTTTGATTACTTCTGCATAAGTCTTTGGCTTTTCTTCGTTATTTCTTTTTGGTACTTCAATTGATGATGTGGATGCTTATGTCTCTTCAACATTCTTGTTGAGCTTAACGACATTGACTCTTAGTGTGACACCATCTTCTTCAAGTTTCTCAACATTTTCTTAATCATTTGAGACTTCATGACTTCTTTGTTCTCTTTGCTTCTTCAAATTGGATCTTTAGTGTAATTATTTCCTTTTCAATTATTCTTTCTTCTTGACCAAACTCTTCCTCAAGCTAGTTTAAATCATTAGTTCTTTCCTTGAGATGATATGTTAGTATATTTTCTCTCTTTTCTGTTTCTTCCTTCAGTGCTATTATGTTGGCTTCCAAACACAGCTTTTGTCTTTCAAGATTTTATTTGATCTTTCTATATTCTTCTAGTTGAGCTCTTAAATTATTAATGACATGTTGGGCTTCTTCAAATATTTGAACACTTTTCTTTTGCTTCATCAATTATTTCTTGAGTGACATAATTTCTTCTCTTTCTTTATGTAGTTCTTCTAAATAACTGGTCAATTCCGCTTCTATTTCATTTGGATTTTCTATCTTATCACTTTCAATTTTCAAATAAGGGCATTAATATTTAAGATGTCCACGCTTGTCACATTTAAAGAAAAATAATTCATACTCTTCTTCTTCTAAATTTGTTTGACATGATGAGCATCTTTCTTGTTGTTCTGTATTTGCATCTTCATTTTCATTTTTTGACTCTGTGATGAGTGAAGATTATATATCATGAAGCTTATCCCAAAGTTCTTTAGCTGATGAAAATTTACCCACTTTATCCTTTGTTGAATCACATAGGCCTTCCCTGATGAAATCCATTGCAATTTCGTTGTTCCTTTTCAATTATTTCTTGGTGCCAATCTTTGATTTCTTTGTAGCATTGTATCTTGTGACAACTAATTGTAAAATATCATAACCGTGTGCCCCTAAAATGGTTATTGTTTGTGTGCTCCAAATCTCAGACTTTAGACCACTGTAACCATTAAACATTGGTACTCCACTCTCAGTAGATTCCATGGTCTCCTTTCAGTGGCTGAACTAGTTCCTGAAGGAACCTACTCTGATAACAATTGTTGGATTATTGAGAGGGGGGGTGAATCAGTAGTGAGCAATTTATACACTTTTAACCATAATTTATATTTCTTTAACTTATTCAACAATGTTCATCAGTTCATCATTAATATGTTATGGAATCATATAACATTAACATCCATCAATGCATAATAAACAATAATAGACACATCCACACAATGCACAGTACACCAGTGTTTTACGTGGAAACCCCATGCGGTAGAAAACCACATAATTCGTTTCTTACATGTATTTAAGAATTAAATTCAAGGAATAACCAACTTCCAATTCTCTAGCTCCAACTAGAAGGAGGCTCCAACCCCCTGTGTTCTTCGGTTCCAACCAAAAGGTGGCTACAACCACCCAATTCTTTGGCTCCAACCAGAAGGAGGCTCCAACTTGAAGGAAGCTCCAACTCCCTTGTTCTCCGGCTCCAACCAGAAGGTGGCTCCAACCACCTCTCTTTTCCCCATCCTGTAGCCCTGAAATATAAGTGCCAAATGTAGAAAACATGTCACTATCACCGAATCAACCAGTGTCATTGTCACTCTATCTTTGTCACTAAATCAACCACGGTCACTCTCACTTTGTCACTATCAACCTGTATCAACAACTTGTACCAAGCAACTTGTACCAACAACCTGTAACAACACCTATACCAACAATCTGTAACAACGTGTACCAAGAAACTTGTACCAACAACCTGTACCAACACATGTACCAACAATATGTAACCAACAACATGTGCCAATAATCTGTCACAATAATCACATCAACCAATCATGTACATCAAAAACTAGCACAACCTGTACCATCACAAGTGCATCAAAAATGCACATCATAAAACGTCACAACCATCACCAATACCAAGATATCTATGCCACATCAACCATAAACCATGTGCCAATATCACTAAAAATATGTCTAACAATATTACGAGCAAGTCCCTGTAACAATGTACCAAACATGTACAAATCATGTATCAATAACAAGTTAAACTATGCCACATCAATTTCTACCAACATCATCATACCATACACCTCATGTATATGCCAACTCATCAACTAAGTGTCTCATCCATGAAATCAACATATAACTCAACCATATACCAAAACATACATCAAGACAACAAACAAGAGTCCTCTAACAATACATCACAAATCCATAATCCACATACCATAAACCCTTACATAAAACCATGTGTGAAACCTCACTGTTATGTAGCCTAAAGAATGGACCATGCCATGACCAAATGTAACCATACAAACGTAAATATAAACATACCTATAACTATGTAACATACCTGGTGTATGTGATCAAAGGCTTGCATACCTTCCTCAACTTCAACAACAAGACACTAGAATTTTCATCAAACTTTACCTTGGTCTCACATGACTAGTTTTGTATTAGTAAAAAACGCTAACTTGAAACAACCATAACTCTGTACCTGTAATGAATAAGGTATGAAAATGATACACAATTTTCTTCAGTCTCTTCTCTACAATTCCTCTAGGTTTCACTTCTTGGAACCTCCTATAAAAAGAGTTATAGAAAAAATGGAAGCCCTTGCTAAATTCTGGGTTATTCTAGAGAGAGAAATTCTAGAGCATGCCATGCATGTAATATTTGTTGTATTGATTTAAAAATGACACACAACATACTAAAGACTGTAATATAACCAATTATTTTGGTCTCACTAAAATTGGATATGCTATGAAGAAGTTATGACATTTTTATCCGGAATACTTTTTTTAGACTAGTTTCGGGACTAGCCACAAACCCTATTATCCACAGAGTGTAACTACCAAACTACAATGACCCACAAGTGAAATTTTGATTATAGTTACCTGGATATGTCGTCTCAACAACCTCCATATTTTTCTATGTGAATCATTCTAAAAAACAATTGTTGTGAAAATGTTGAGATGACCTGTAAATAACATACCTTAGAAAGCATCATCAAAAAAATTTATCCTCCCTTGAATTTTCAACCTTGTTTACTTCACCTTCCCTATGAAATTCATCTTAGATATCCTTTGGTTACCTAAGTCACTTTTATATGTTCAATATTCTTAGTAGGTGATAATGAGAGACCCTTGCTCTCTTATTTATAATCTCCAAGTAGCTTCCTCTAGAAGTATCAACTTTTGTCCACTTAACCACTTTGTCAACTTATCCATTTTGTCCACTTAACTTAACCACTTCTAGTTACAATTAATTTATTTTTAATTATTTTCGTAATACAACCAATTAATCAATGATTAACTCCTAGTTTCACCCTTTTGACTAGTCAACTTCTTCTAGGATCTTCTAGAATATTTTTTACTTCTTTGACCTTCTAGGGATTCTAGAAAACTCATGAGGGTTCTCCAACTTCACAAGGCCATAAATTTCTAACCGTGAGGAGTTATGTGACGTTCTACATATCACTAGAAATAACAGGAAATGTACTATCCATCTAAATAAATCTCACTTGCAAATATATTTATATTCATGCCTTTATTCCTTAAACAAATGTAGGTCCCTTACCAATACCTTTGTGCTACCAGAATTCACTACCGCACTTCTCCAAGGGTTGAAATCAATCTCTAAGGGTTGAAATAAATATAAAATATCACTCTCCAAAGTTTGACATCAATGACGACCAACTATTCATAAATCTAAACCAATTGTCCCACAATAAGGATACTAGAGATCCACAACATGCAGAATAGCCAACATTTCCTCTTCCTAGATGGATTGGACCAATTGTTTGTCTGAAAGTTGTTTACTGATGAAGGACAAAGGCCAACCATCTTGCATGAGGACTTCCCCAATTCCTTTTCCGGAAGCATCACATTCCAAGACAAAAGTCTTGGTGAATTTGGGAGGGGATAGGACTGGAGTTGTGCACATAGTGGCTTCCAAGGTATGAAAGGATTGGTAAACAGATGGAGTCCAAGTGAAGGCCTTATGTTTAAGGAGAGTAGTGAGAGGTGCTGCAATTTTTCCATAATTCTTAACAAAATTGCAATAATAATATGGTAAACCCATAAATCCATGCAAGCTTTTAAAAGTTTTAGGGTGAGGCCAATCCTGCATAGCTTCAATTTTCCACCCGTACACCATCCTTTCCCACAATATGACTGAGGTACTCCACTTCTGAAGCTCCAAAGGAACATTTATATTGTTTCAGGAAAAGTTGGTGCTTAGAGAGTATATGGATAACTTGATCCACATGGGCGAGATGGGATGTCCAAGTTTTACTATAGATGAGAATATCATCAAAGAAATCTAAGACAAAATGATGCAGAAAAGGACAAAAGACATGATTCATAAGACTTTGGAAGGTGGAGGGGGAATTACACGGGACAAAGGGCATGACCAATGACTCATAGTGACCATCATGAGTTCTAAAGGAAGTATTAGAATGTCTGCTTCTTTCATACATATATGGTGGTATCGAGAATGTAGATCAAGTTTAGTAAAGTACTAAGCACCACTCAATTCATCCAAGAGATCATCAATAACAAGAATGAGAAACTTGTCTTTGATGGTGAGATTATTAAGGGCATGAAAGTAAGGACACATGTGCCAAGTACTTTATTTCTTGAATACCATGACCACAAAATAATAATAGGGGTTGGTACTAGGGAAGATAACAACCACTTGGAGAAACTCTTATATGATTTTCTCAATTTCATTCTTTTGGGAAAAAGGATGACGATAAGGGATAACATTGGGAGGAAGACTGTTGGGAACAAGGGGAATGGAATGCGATCATGAACACCATCGGAAGGGGGACGTTCTTGAGGAGTGGAAAAAATATCTTGGTGTTTGGAGATGATATATTGGAGGTCAGGATGTATGGGGGGTGTCTCAACTTCTTGAACATAATGGAGTTGGGAAATAATACCCAAATGAAATTTCTTGAGAAGATTTTTCATTCGATGGGAACTCATGATCTCATGAGAACCTGCTGTGAGTCCTTGGAATTGATATTTTTGTCCCTCCTAGAGGAATTTCATGGTTAATTCCTTAAAATACATGAGAACGGGGCCCAAAGCATGTAACCATTCAACACCTAGCACAATATCATAACTTCCCATGTCGATGGAAAACATATGACATTTTAGGTGGTATTGTCCAATTTGAAGACGTACATTTTCACAATGCCCACCACATTTATTGAACCAACCATTAGCTATTATGATTTGAAAATTATTGAAGGCGCAAATATAGAAATTGGTTTCCTGGGAAATGTGGCGGTGAATAAAATTATGGGTGTTTCCACTATCAACAAGGATGATGAATTTCCTATGCTTAATATAGACAATGAGCTTAAGGGTTTGTGGAGCAAAGAATTCAATGAGGGAATGCAATGAAATTAGGGGGTAAACTTTGGGTGGCTTAGTGGGCTCCATAGTAGCATATAGAATGGGTAGCTCTTCAACAAGGGGAACTACAACTTCTTCTTCAGCAACATCCTATGAAATGGCCATAAAATGTTTTTGTTCCTTACACTTGTGCCTGGGAAAATATTTTTCATCACAATTATAGAAAAGACCTATTAGTTGGCACTCAACCATTTCGGCTTGAGTTAATTTATAGACCTTGAGGGGAGTGGTAGGGGGGCTAGGATTTGTGGGGCAAGGGCGAGGAACAAAAGAGGGCTTTTTGTTCTAGGAAAAAACAACTTGTTGATATTGTTTGGAATGTTTAGTAGATTCCAACCATGTCTGAGGGCGATCCATGAGGACCTGTTCTTGAATTCCATCCTTTAAACCATTGATAAAACATTCCCAAAATAACGCATCAGTCATGCCCTCCATTCTGAAGGCCAAATTCTCAAAGGAAGTTATTAATTCTTCTAGTATGCTTGACTATTTCAACTTGGTCAAACATTCTAAATAGTGGGTGTTAGTGTCAAATAATTCATAGATCTTTGCAATAAATTGGGTCCATGCAATATACCCACGGTGTGCATTTTTATGCCATTTCCACCATTGCTATCATTCAGTATATAGATAGAGAACAACATAATGAGGTTTGGCCAAATCATTAGTAATGTCATGTAGAGAGAAATAATGCTCCATTTGAGTGACCCAACCCATGGGGTCAGAACCATCAAATTTATTGAACTCAACTTAGGGAGGACGTGGGTCATGATGAAAGGAGTTGGATTGAGAAAGCATAGAATGGGGGGAATCAACACCATCTAAGTGGGATGATTGATACGAAAAGGAAGGGCCTTGGGGCTGGTTCAACATTTGGTTGACATCAAAGTAGAGGGTGGAACATTTTCCCATGAATTTGGCCTCCATGGTGTCAAATTATTGTTGGAAGTGGGTCTCTAAATTTTCAATGTGGAAATTGGCGGAAGCAATCCCAAAAGTCACTTGGTTGATGGTCTCCTTTGTCCAAGTGATGGAAAGTTATAGGTCTTAGTTGCGAGTGGTGGCCATTTGGATATGGTGGGTGCATGTAAGGGAAAGGGGGTTGGTGGGACCACAGAAAGGGACTTACAAGTGATAGACACCATGATAATCAGGGCGAAAAAGGGAATATAATGGGAGAGGTGGAAAATAGGGGCACCAGGAAAGGGGATCGGGTTCACTGAAAAAAAGGCTTGAAAATGAAAGGTACCACTGCAATCAAGGAGATGATAGGAATCCAATGGGATAGGTCCTGAATAAGGGTACCAAAGGGATTTTTTTTTTAACTCCTATGGAGTTATACTTTGATATTAATAATACTGAAGTGTTGAAAGGCCCAAATTCTTAACAGGAACAAATGTGTAGTAATTTCACAACCATAATGTAGGAGGTAAAGTTCCACGACAATAGATCTTGTCTATTATGTTTCTGTTTCCATCCCAAGGGTTAAGGTATTTACAATATCTATAAACAAGGGTTTTCCCTATGTTATAGCTCTTTGATATACGTGCAAGGTCTAATAGTAGTACTCGATCCAATATCTCAGGAAACCAACTAAGCATACTAGATCATGCCCTTAGATGTACTACCCGACTACCTAGGTACTAGAGAGTATCTTCCCCAGTGTTGTTCTCACTAGCATTATAGAAGTGAGGTCGTTGATTGGTTTACCTATGGAGGGTTTCAAGATATCTAGGTCAATCTGTATACATATGTTGTCTGATGTGCTACCACGCGAAGGGGTGCTAACATGGGTTACAAGGGTGCCCAACAATGTGTGCTTATGTACCACTTGTAGTTCCTGCGTGTGTGCTTCCCCAACCAAAAATTTATGAGTTGAACGATAGATCTTTGTAGCTTTAAAACGTCAAAATACGTCTCTACCTTGAAAAAAATAACCCACAAATTTCTGGCAAGGAAAGTGCTATGATACCACTTGTAAGGTACCAAATCTATTATAATAGCCAAAAACATAAATATTGCAGAGCATAATAGAGGAACAACATAATATATGAAACCACAACACCAAAATAATACCTTTATTGATAGGAAGCAATGTTCACTT
>CBVK0100247322.1:0-16823 GCA_900067695.1 Picea abies | reverse complement strand
CAGATACCCTATCTTCCACAGGGTGTATCTACAAATGTAAGATGACCCAGAAGATGAAATTTTTACCACAGATACCTTAATAATTTTTGTGAATATCCTCCAAATTTCAAGGTTTGAAACATTACAGAAAACAATTTATAGCGCAAATTCTGCAATGGCTCAGTTCAGGATGATTCTAGAACCCTAGCTTGCACAGGCTGTATCTCCAAAATTATAATCCCTCGGGAGATGAAATTTTAACCCAATGAACCTTGATCCGTCTGATAAATATCCTCCAAGTTGTTCATTTTGAAACATTGTAGAAAAAAAGTTATAGAGAAAATTCCAAGGTGTCTCAAGTGTAGCAGCGAAACCCCAAGACCTTGAGCTCTGATACCATATGTTAAGAANNTACCATATGTTAAGAACCAAATATCAATATAGCATAGAAAAACCTCAGAATAAGTACTCAAATCCTTGAAAAAGAGAGAAATTCAGATAATAAGCCTCTTCGAGGGGGAAACCTCCTTATGCCCACATAAATGTACAATTCCAAGATGATTCCAAATGAAAATGTGTCCATGGTATATATAGGAGACTAGGAGGTATAATTACAACTAATGGAATAAAGCCGACATAAATAAAATAACATAACTAATTTAATATGCCCCAATTAAGGGGTAATGAGCCAATATTAGGGCTTAACACAAAATGAAAGAAGGACATCTTCAGAGCTTTGCTCTGAGATGAAAGTCTTCGGGTATGTTTTTTTTAGGCCGGTTTTAGGGTTTTGACATGAACAATTCTCATTAGAGTTTTATTTAGAAGTTAAATCTCTTGTTGTGCAGGGAAAACGTGATGCTTAGTACATCAATTAAGATTTCCTATCATATGCTTAAAGCGACTACTTTCTAATAGGCTCCACACCAGGACCTAAACAATACACTCTGTGACCAAGTGATCTACACGTTGAGCTTTCAATTTCATCTTTGAATATGGATATTTAAGATAATTGTTTTTTTGAATATGGATATTTAAGATAATTGATTTTTCGGGAGGTTCTCTGATATATGGGGCATTGGCATACATGGGTTGTGCCGTATTTGAACATCATAAATCCTTTCCTCTATCTTCTCATGCTCATGCTCTTGAGCATTTCTTATAATTAATTAAATCCGCCCAAATGTGCATCAAGGAATGAATTCTTTGAAGTTGTATTTGTTTGAATTAATACAGATGATATACAACGTCGATCCTGAGCGGTTCTTATAGATAATTCAATCCACTCGAATGTACAACAAGGATTGTATTTGCTTAATCAATTACGTATAGATTTTATAAAAATTATTTTAGTACGATATATGCTTTGTTTTTAGCTAAAGTACAAAAAGTAGGATAGTTAAATCTTTATAATATTAAAAGAGAAATTGCTATAAATTAGTGTCTACAAGGAAAAATCAAACATCTTTTAACAAAAGAGAGAGAATCAAAGCTAAGTCTGAAAAAAATGCAAAAGATTCATTCGAGGTTGTGCAATTTCCAATCTAATTTACACTAAAGCTTAGCCGATTGAAGGGTTGGATCAAGAAATCCCTAAAGTGAAAATAAAATCTGGGACACTAAATCTCATCTGATTGAAGGGTCGGATCGAGAATTCCCTAAGGTGAAAATAAAATCTGGGAGTTCAACTGTTCAGGGCTCGACATCCTAAATAAGCTTCCACAAACCTAAAATAGAGCAATGATATCAACTCCCTTTAGTTCCAATGTTGCTACAACACAAACTAATTTTATTTTGCCTAATTTTTTTATTTAATATCATAACACGTCTATTATTATTTTTAATCTTTTATCTATACAAGTATAGCTGATTTTTATCAGATAACTAGTGATATTCATGGGCCAGTGCTTAAAGAATTGCTCAGGGAAAATGTCTATAGCTGCAAATTAAAGAATTTCTCAAGGAAAAGGTTTATACCTGTAAAGAATTTCTCAGCAAATAGTTAGTCATTTCATGGAATTGCTCAACGAATAGTCATTCCATCCATGCTTTCAATTGCTCGCCTGTTCATGGAATTGCTCAGTGAATAATGACTCCATCCATGCGTTTAGTGATGCTTCTTCAACCAGGTAGGATGTAGCTCTTCTTTCCTTCTGCTTTGCTAATTGCACCAATTTCTATGATGAATATCCACTAGCAAGCTGCAATTAACACAAAAAAAGACAATATTAATATGCTAGTGCTCAAAGAATTGCTCAATAAATAGTCAATCAGTTCATGGAATTTCTCAGCGAATAGTCACTCCATCCATGCTTTCAATTTATTGTCCATTCATGGAATTGCTCAGCGAATAGTAGCTCCATCCATGCTTTCAATGATGGTTCTTCAACCAGGTATGATGTTTCTCTTCTTTTCTTTGGATTTGCTAATTGCACCAATTTCTATCATGGATATCCACTAGCAAGCTGCAATTAGCAAGTTAACAGAAAAAGAGACAATATTAATACATACCAATAGACTATATTTTAATACTATATTTTAATTCCTATTATTAATGCAGGAGGAAGACATGCTAGGAGTGCTTCTCATGGCAGTGATTTACATAAATAAAAAGATTTCACCATGCTAGGAGTGCTTCTAACCTTTTCACCATGCCAGGGGTGCTCTAACCTGATCTCGTAAGAAGGCCAACTAGTTTGTTAGGGGTAGCCAGAAAATTAGTCGTTAGTTAACCAGATAGAGTTAGTCCAGTACATCCAGTAGAAACTCCAGCTTGTCCCTGGTAAGGTAATTGTCTTCATTTAACTCTTCCATTTGTAGTTCAGTAATTCAATTAAACTCAGTTGTATTTTCAACAATACAGTTAAACTCAATTGTATCTTGTAAATGATTCATGCGAATATAAATTTTCATGCAAGGGTGCAAGGCAGTGAAGAGAGGGTACCAGGTGGAGGTTTCCACGTAGTGTTAGGGTGCCACGCATTGTGAGAGAATGGCCTGTACCAGCGACATCAACTTCAGTGAGGAGCTCACGTGGGGATGGGGCAGAGCATTGACTAGAGTGTTGCCTCCAAACTAGCAAATGATAAATTTGCTTATTATAGACACTGAACAAATAAGGAAATAATATAGCCATCCAGCACAACTAATTAGTCCCATCAAATTATTGTGGGCCAATCAGAAAATGCAATGAAATTCATAAAATACTTTTTGATGTTCATAAATCATTTTTTATTTTAAGAAAGGAGAATTAATAAAAGATATGTAAAAACATAAAGAAAGTGTCTAACAAACATACTAAAATGCACCTATTAATATACCAAAATGCACTCATTAATAGGCGGTCAACTATAGTGGATCTCCATGTGAAAGCTATAGTCCTTAGCCGCAGGCAGGGACTAAAAATGAGTAAGGGTATCAACATTGACAAAGTCCATTAATTTTCCAATGGTATTAGGTGGTGAAAAAATAAAGATGAAAGGAGCAATAACAAGAGATTGACTAGACACACAAAAAAAAAAAAATCAAATTATTCATGCGGGTAGATTGATAGGTCTCATAATGGATGAAGTGGAAACATAAATCTCCAATAGGCATTCAAGCCAATATGGCATGAGGAATACAAATGTTCACTTATGATAAGGTTGAGAGCCATGAATGGCTGTTGAGAGCCATGAATGGCTATAGTACGGTATAGAGTGGAAGATGACCTACTTCAATAAGAAAATGAGGGTTCAGAACAGCTATCGTAAAGCATAAAAAGTGACAGGTTGAACGCAAGACTAGATCTGTCATTCGAAGCATATTGAAGATGATAAACTAGACTTTCCTATTCGAGAAGAGGAGCATGGTATCCCTAAGCACGTTGGACTAATTCATGCTAGGATGAAACAATCCAGCACCATATTCGAGAAGAGGAGCATGGTATCCCTAGGGACGACCACATCTCACGCCGATGTGTCTTCTCACCATGTGACCACAACACAACCAAAGCAAGATAAACATTTAAAAGGCTCCCCTTGATTTTTGGTAGTGATTAGGAATAAATGCACCAAGTTATTGAACTTACTTGCGAAGTAAATGAGAATTATAACATCATATTGTTGGGCTGTGATCAATCCATCTTTGGGTCGGACTACCACATCGTATTGTTTCCTCCGAGTAATGGGAGACTCGTAGAGGGATTTGTCTTTAACATGTTATTGATTATTGGACGAAAATGCTTTACTCGGACAATCAACAATTTATCGAACAAGGTAGTACTTTTTTCGAACAAGGGATAATTTTTTTTATTATGATTCATGTTCAATGTTAGTGCACGAGTTTGAAAATATTTTGGCTCTCCACAGGCTACAACTGTGATTACGAAACGAAATAAGAATTTCATACTTTTTGACTCTTTCACATGTTCAATCTAAGGCATTCCCAAGTGATCCGTAACATAACAGTGTTTCATTCATTCATGAATATCTATATTAGTTCTGGAAAAATAATCTTTGAATTGAAATTGAATGAGTAGTATCCTAAATTTTATAGAATAAAATTATTTTACTTTAAAATAGCCAAAAGTTTATACAAGCTATATTAAATTCTTAAAAATTTGAATATTTTTACAAAAATATAATCAAACATTTTGTAATTGGCATATGAAGGATTAGTAAGATTCACCAAGGTTTCTACATTTTAAAATAAATTTTCATCATTAAAATCATCCGTGCTCTCATGTTGTCTCTCATATAAAAGATGAGCGCAAAATGTAAATTGAGAATACAATATGAGAATGAAGCAATCATGCACATGTTAATGCCGTGGATATTTGACTCTTAATTGATCAAAACCTAATGTTGACCCTGTGTTATTTCAATACTTATATATATATTAATTGAAAAAAAAAAATGGCAAAAGACGGGATATGTTTTGTGAATATCGCAAAAATATGGAGAACATCGTTTAGGAAATTTGAGGTCCTAGGATATTAGAATGAGAACAATATATAGAAAAATGATATCAAACCTCTAATGTGAGACTTGCACCGCCCAAGAGCAGTGAGGAAATTATTAGTTCCATAGATAAACTCTCAACACATCTAGTTTAGCAATCCCTAATTCCATCTGTAAAGCCCAGCCTAATCATACATATTACAAAATTGAGAATTGTTCCTAAGCAAAGGAATCCTTTAAAAAACAGGACCAATTCTCAGACAAAGAAGTTTTGGGCTTTTTTTCCATGATAGGGAATTGATCATTGCTATAAAAGTATCTTCAATAGTTTATGTGCCACTTTCTGTAGAGATTACCTCTGACAACCGAATCTTGATATTCGTCTGCCTTTTCTTCTCCTTTGATTTGTGGGTTGACTTCCCTGTGAGTCTCTGAACAAGAGACTAAAAATTTTGTGGGTCATTTTTGATAATCTAGGGTTCACAAAGATACACAATATGGATTGATGGAGTGATGATAATCTCATGGTGCGAAAATTTGCTTGGTCTTCATTCATCTTGAAGGTTGAGATCTGTTGGATCAACAATGCGTACAATCTATGTTGGATTATTAAGAGGGGGGTGAATCAATAATAGATCAATCAAATCCTTTTAAACCAAAAAATGCAAGTGTTATATCAATGTAACATTATCATCCAATAGTTGCAGAGTAAATAAACAATGAACAAATGAGCAATCATACACATACACATACACAATAAACCAGTGTTTTTACGTGGAAACCCAAAGTGGGAGAAAACCACAGAATGTTTTTTCTTAAATGTCTTTAAGAATTACATTCATTGGAAGAACCAACTTCCTTTGTTTTCTAGTTGCAAATCGAAGGAGGCTCCAACCCCCTAGCTTCTCATGCTACAAGTTGAAGGAATATCTAACTCCCCAATTCTTTGGCTACAACCAAAAGGAGGCTACAACCCGCTACTTTCTCAGGCTACAACCTAAGGGAAGCTCCAACTCCTCAATTCTCTAGCTACAACCAGAAGGAGGCTACAAACCCCTATGTTCTCCTGCTACAACCAGAAGGTGGCTACAACCACCTGTCATTTCCCTATCTTAGAAGTAGAATGATGGAACCATTGTCACACTATCAGTGTGAGATATATTGTTGTAAACATCTACCAATCAACCTGTACCATAAACAAGTGCATCAACCATGCACCAACCTGTACCAAACAATCTGTAATCAACCTGTACCATAAGAAAGTGCATCAATCATGCACCAACCTGTACCTCACTTGTAATCAACCTGTACCTCAACTTGTACCATCAACGAATGCATCAATCATGCACCAAATATGCACCTCAACCAAAATACCTCATCAATTTCATCATCCAAATCTGATTTTCAACTCTGTAACATAACTGGTGTATATGATCACATACCTGCAAACCTTCCTTAACAAGAGACTAACATTTTCATCAAATTTTAATGTAGTCTCACATGACTAGTTTTGGATTACTCAACAACTCTAACATGAAATAATTAGAACTATGTACCTATAATGAATAAATATCTGAAAATGGTACAGAATGCTCTTAAGTGTCCTTTATGCAATTTCTCCATATTTCACCACTTGGAACCTCTCATAAAAAGAGTTATAACAAAAATGGAATACCTTGTTGAATTTTGTCTTATTCTAGAGAGTGAACTTGTAGAGCATGCCCTGGACGGAATATTTGTTGTATGGATCTGAAAATGATACACGTAATACTATAGACTTTACTATAACCAATAAATTTTCTCTTACTGAATTTTGATCTGTTATGAATAAGTTATGACATTTTTACTCGAAACATATGTTTTAGACTAGTTTCAGGACTAGCCACAAACCCTATTTTCAACGGAGTGTAACTCCAAAAATACAACGACCCACAAGATGGATTTTTAATCATAGCTACTTGGATATGTTTCCTCAACGAACTCTCAATTTCACAATCCAAATCATTCTAGAAATTTGTTTTTTGCGAAAATGGTGACATGGCCTATAAATAACATACCTTAGAAAACATCATCAAAATAATTTACCCTCCCTTGAATTTCGACCTTCTTTACTTCACCTTCCCTCTGAAATTTGTCTTTCATATCTTTTGGTTACCTTATTCACTTGTAGATATTCAATATTCTCAAGTGTGTTTAAAATAAGAGAGCATTGCCTCTTATTTATACTTTCATGTAGCTTCCTCAAGGGGTTACCTTTTAACCATCTTAACCCACTTTACTTATTTTAGGGTTAACCTTTAACAAACCATCTCATTACGAAGACAACCTCTTATAACAAGTGTAATTTTTCTTTTTTTTCTTTTATGTGCGCGCATGTGTACAAGGATAATAAATACATTCGACTCTGCATCACCACACAATCACGAATGTGTCACATGCAATTGTAACAACAACATAACAATCTAAGATGCACATCAAGTATTTGCAAGAAAGGTACGACAATCAACCGACAAAATAAATAAGACTGACTACTCGCCCATCCTACCCTGCAATGGTTAGGACCTCCAAGACACATAAGCAACACTCAAGCCCAGGTTCCCATCGATTTTAACCATTTAAAGTGTCAGGGATGGTGACTGTTCTGAGGAACATGGAGCTGTCTACATCCCGCCCGACTCAACAGACCACGCCTACTAAGCTAAGGACAATCATCCTAGAAAATCAACAATAAAATAAACAGGTAGCTAGAACCCTTACCGTAAGCAACCAAGCTCATCAAAAGTTTACATAACCAAGTGTAACCCTTAAATTAAAATAAACATCGACACCCTCAATGGGTAGCGCAAGATGGATCGACTTCGTCAACATCCCAGAACAATATTTCTTAAGCAAGAAGTCGAAAGGCGAAGAGGTGAACCTAAACTTAAAACATTTTCCTTTTACCCAACCTCTATTAAAACAATACCTCCTAAGGTTTTAAACAATCACCACTAGAATTTATATTAAAACAAAATCCACATTTATATTGAAACAATACCCAAATTGTATTAAACAATATCCAATTTGTATTGGAACACTATTCAAATTGTATTAAAATAATACTCATCTTATATTAAAACAAAATTCAATTTACATTAGAACAGTAACCACTAAAACAATACCCACTAATATTTGTGTTAAACCGTCTCCAATTTATAATAAACCATACCCCAAATATGTTAAAACAATATCCAAAACTTAGATTAGAACAATAACCACTAAATGATATTAAATCAAATTCTTTTGCCCAATTATAAGATAGATTTATTGGATTTATTAGATTCCCAAATATTTTACTAACCATTTGTTGATCTATAAGGAATTATATATCTAAAAATTTTCTGTCATAGATCTTTACAACAGTTATCAATTGACTGGAAGCGAGAACTGAATCGCAGATAATTTCAAGGAGATGAGGAAGCAAGGATCAAACAAGGAAGTAGAATTGCGACAGCCTCTACTTAAAGGACCAATCACATTCAAATAGAATATATAAACTATCTAGATTTTATGGAAGGAAAAAATAGAACTATTTCATTTATAACAAAAGAAACAACAATAGCTTTATATATCAACCATTCCCTTTTTTAAAACTTCTCAAATAAAACGAGAACCAAAATATATTAACTCTAGATTACTCCAATACACATTTATGAGGGTAATATACTGTCCATACTCTAAGGCCACTTATACAATAACACTGACGGGATTGTCTAATTTATGAAATAACCATCATTAACAGGGTGCGGAAACCTACATCATGACAAGTGTGCAAGTAGGGACTGTAATGGAACTAGGAGTGAGTATAGCTGCAGAGAGAATTTAAGTTTAAAATTAAATTATGTTATCCCCTTTTTCCAAGGGCACAGGCTCACTTGTTTGCAATTCTTGGGCACACAATTTTAGGCATAACTTAAGGAATGTTTAGCTCATTTGCCAAAGGAGTAAAGTTGCAATTTTGTAATTAAGGAACATAATCCCTTTTATTTAGGAGGTTGCGCCTGAGTTGAATTGAAGGAATAGTTTTTTTTTGGTTCCTATCTAAATTGCAGAGAACAACGAAAGTTTAAAACGTGTGGCTATAATCTAGAAATCAATAAAAATTTAAGGAGGAAGAACTTCGTTCGCCAAGGATGGAATTCCCCAAAGAAAAATTTACAGAACAAATACAAAATGAAAATGCCAGAGATAAATTGCCAGCACAAATTTTCAGAAACGATATTGCAAAACGAAAATGCCAAAATGAATTTGCCAACACGAATTTTCAGAAACCAAAATCACAGTAACCAATCCAGTCTTACCATTGAATTATGGATGCACCTTTTTAAAATAAGAGTAGTACTCCCACTGGAAACTTTATTAACATAGTAAGGATTTATTCGAACTATAACTCACACCTTAAAAACATTTATGGGTTTTACCTGAGCTAATCATCCAATTCGCTGCGATTATCAACTTAAGAATTTGATAACTTTTAGTAATAGAAAGGCTCTAGGTTTATTCCAGAAAATCGTGACAGCAAGAAAAACACAGTTAGGGAAGTCATCTCGGTCTAGGAGCGAAGTAACCAATGGTAACTCACCAGTTAATTCAGCCATCGAAATTCAAAAAGGATGTAGAGCACGGGAAGGGCATGGTTGCCACCATTCATTTTCAATGCACACTATATTTTCCTATTAAGTAATACAGATTTGAAAAATGAGATTTGCAGGCCAGGAGTAAAAATAATCACATTTTTATTCGCCAGGAGATGAAATAATCCCATTTTAATTTGCCAAGAAGTGTATCAACGTAAACTTAAAATTTGCCTGGGGTCATCAATACAGAGTTAAATTATCCCTGCATACATAAGACGCAGTCAAAAATGTAAATCGAAGAGTGTGGTGAGAGCAGCGCAAGGGTCACAGTCAAACACCACAGGGAGATCACAACATGCGGGAAGGCGAAGGTCACAGAAATCAATCTACCAATCAACCAGGCAGGACATAAAATTTTCAGTCATAAAACTAGACAACAATTTACCCACTCAATACACCTGCAGATCCAAAACAGACATCCTACAACATTCTATCAATCAACCGAAAAGTGTACCGTTGCCTGTTCCCCTGCTCCGAGTGATGTCTGTGCGCTTTATACAACTCCCACTCGTCGACCGTTGAGACCTCACCAATACCTCCCAACCAACGCTTGGGGTACTTTGCTTCCCCCTTAGCCCCCCGAGCTGCAAAGGGGCCACACACTATCCAGAGGGTACGTCTAGCTCCCAGCTCACCTTGCAAGGCGAGCTATCACTCCTCTCCAAGATGAAAATCCAAACTCCCACAAGTAAATCAGTCAAGTCACTATTTTGGCAGCGTAACGTTACGCTAACAGCCGATCCATTTCTTCCTTATCCTCCCTCTCTTTTATAGAGTTTTAGAACTTCCATTATTTCCCTAAATCTCATTCAATTTAAGTTTTAATAAAAATCTTACAAAAATTCTTCGTCGTACAAGTGTCATCCATCCCCCACTTTCCTCCAATAATTATTTTCTTTTAATTTATTAGTTGTCTTATTTCATTCACCCACCTAGTGTTACTCATAAAATTACTCCTAGGTGTCCCTAGATTCCCTTACAGGTTTTAAGGGCTTTCCGTATTATGAAGTTGCTAATTTAGTTCAATTTAGAAGGATCTTAAACGCAGATTCTTTACTAAGTTGACCTCCCACTTTTTACCATAAGTTCCCCTCTTTCCCTTTTTATGTTACCTCCATACCCTAGTTTCCTAATTTTTATAATTCTCTCTTTCACCTTTTTATTTGAGCTAGAAATGACAATTGTGCAATTTAATCTCTCTTTCCTTTTATTATAAATTAGTATCTTTTTAAACTATCAAAAGTTAAAATAATTAATTTCTTCTTTACATTTTTTTAATCCACCGATTTTATTTAATTATTTACTCTCTTCATTTTACCCAAAAATTTATGAAGACCAAAATTATTACTCAAGTGGTATTTATTTTAACTTTTTATTATTTTATTCTTATAAAGATATTTTCTTAAGGGTAGACAAAATTTTACCCCTAGCGAAGTTTTAGACTTAGAACTTAGATTCTGAATTGGGTGACATTTAATTAGGTAATTTGTTTAAAAAATTCTTAACGTGTTACTTGTCTTAGGTCCATCTAGGTTCATCCCTCTATCATCATCAACATGATGTTCCCTTTAGGACGCACTAGGTGCTCCAAGGGTGCCACTGGCCTCTTTTGTTTCTTTTGCGCGACGTTCCCTTTAGGATGCACCACATGCTCCAATGGTGCCACTCGCCTCTTGACTGATTGGTAGACATCAATAATGCATGGAGTCAACACTCTGCTAGGTGAAATTGTGGGAGACTAAAGGCTTCTAAGGAATAAGGCCCCCACCTTATTGCATACCCCTTAGAATCATTGTGAGAGACTGTCACAGTCTGCCCTCATGGCATCGTGGGTCCTCTCGAACTAGGTAATCATTAAACTATAGTTAAAGCCACGACGAGAGTGCTAGTAGGTTGTGGCAGGGCTGTTGTCCACCCCTCTCCCTCAACATCTCTGGTAGTCATGTGTGACCCCTTTACTCCATATGTGAGTCTGGTCGGCAAGCTATCGTCAACCTGCATCATCAACAAATCATATCAGAACATATCCACATCAAACATATAATCAGATGTACTAATATCACAGTAAAACAATCAAACCCCAATAGCACACTCCTTGACTTGATCCGGAGTCCATGGGGTTCCATCGATGCCTCTGCATCCTCAGGGTCCAAAACCCTGCACACTTAGTAAAACCGAGTCAATAGCGCTTGTCTATGTCAATGTAGTAAAACAACATGTCATCTACCCATAATGCATGATAATCAAAGTCAAATGTTTTAATAGCATAATAATCTGTATCACTTGCGAGCAAGTGTCCTCAAAGAATAAGTTCGCTCAGTGTGCCAGAGAGGGATGTTACATACACCCCCTCTTGGTCTAAACTTCGTCTCAAAGTTTCATAGTATATATGCTAAAATAAAGTGTATCACAGTATAATATGTCTATCTATCAAACAAAAATGGAAACTGTTGGTGCATATCATATGTGTCCTCCTAGGTTGTCGAGTGCAGACTATAATTGTCCCACTGGACCTTGACCTGATCTATTGTTCGATGTCATAGCTGTCGAACACAATGATCTAATATGTGGACCAACTCAGTCGTGAGCACTCTTTCATCTGATACCTGCAAGGAACTCATGTCAAATACATGTGTAGGATCACTAATATAGTGTCACAAAACAGATACATGAAAAACATCATGCATACGCGTCAAGGAATCAGGTAAGGCTAGTCGATAGGCTATGGGCCCCTTTCTCTCCACAATCTCGAAAGGTCCCACGAACCTGGGAGAGAGTTTAGCTCCCTTCCTAAACTTGATTGAACTCTTGTGCAGTTTAACCCGCAAGAAGACTCGATCGTTGACCTTGTAACTACGGTTGACACGGTGCACATCGGCATAACTTTTCTGTCGATCCTGCGCTTATTTAATCCTTTGTCTTATGGTTTTCATTTGTTATTCGATTTATTGGATCGCTTCTGGTCCCACAAGGACCCTATCCTCAAGCCAATCCCAACTCAAGGGAATCTAACACGGTCGCCCCTAAAGAAATTTGAAAGGCACCATCTTAATGGTTCTCTAGTAACTGTTGTTGTAAGCAAACTCCACTAGTGGCAAGAATTCTTCTCAATTCTTTTATTGGTCCATCACGTACATGCACAACATGTCTTCCAAGGTTTGGTTCATTCGTTCGGTCTACCCGTCAGTCTCCGAGTGATACGCAGTACTAAAGTTAAGCTGGGTTCCCAAGGCCTCTTGGAAACTCGTCCAAAATCATCCAGTAAACACCGATCCTCGATTGGATATAATCTTCTTGGGCATGCCATGTAGCCTCACAATCTCACTAATGAAAACTCTAGCTATGTCAGGTGCCTGATAGGTCATACACACAGGAATAAAGTGAGCACTCATCATCAGAGTGTCTACTACTACAAAAATAGAGTCATGTCTCATTGCTGTCAATGGAAATCCAACAATAAAATCCATCGAAATAACCTCCCATTTCAATTCCAGAATGGCGTGTGGTTGAAGTAATCCTGCAGGGTGTCTATGTTTAGCCTTTACCTACTGACACTCTAGACATCTAGTCACATAGTTGACTATGTCGGCTTTCATTCCCTCCAGAAGAGTAAGGATTTAAGGTCTACCCTCATCTTTTTGACTCTCGGGTGAGCCATGTAAACTGCTCTATGAGCCTCGCTCAAGATCAATATCCTCAACTCATTTTTTGGCAGAACGTAAATCCAACTTTTAAACCTCAATAAACCATCGCTATCAAATGAAAATCCCTCATATCATGGTACCATCATTATGTTTTGTCCGATAAAACCCTCAAACTCTTTGTACCAGTCATTGTCACGCTGTAAAGTGAGAATCTTCTCACGTAGATTCATCTGAAGAGGAAACAATGAAAAGATGCGTGGTCTCCGACTCAAAGCATCCGCCACTCGGTTCACTATTCCCTTTATGTAAGTAATCTCAAAGTCGTACTCACTAAGCAATTCTGACCAACGTCGTTGTTGCGCGTTCAGGTCGCTTTGCATAAAAACATGTTATAGTCCACAATGATCAGTCTTTAGTTCAAATTTTCATCCAACAAGGTAGTGTCTCCAAACCTTCAAGTCATATACAATGGCTAATAACTCCAAATCGTGCATCACGTAGTTCTCCTCATGCCTTCTCAGTTTTCTCGAAATGTAAAAAATCACTCGTCCATCTTGCATCAAGACTCTGCCTAAACCTTCCTTGGATGTGTCTGTGCATACCAATAAGTCCGCATCCATGTTAGGGACCTTTAGTATTAGCATTGTTGTCAACAACTCCTTAAGTCTCTGAAATGCTTCTGCGCATTTCTCGGTCTAAACAAACTTCTTGTTTTTCTTTTGCAATTCCGTGATCGGATTTTATATCTTCAAAAATCCCTCGAAAAACCATCAATAGTATCCTTCTAAACCCATAAAGCTATACACTTCCATGACATTCGTCGGCACAGGCCATTCCATAATAGCCTCGACCTTGGCTGGATCCATGGCGATGCCTTCGCTGGAGATGACATGCCCTAAGTAGTGAATCCTCGATTGGTAGAAAGAGAATTTGGACAACTTCCCATACAATTTGTGCTCTCATAGACACTGTAGCACCAAGCGCAAGTGCTCATCATGCTCCTCCATCGTCCAAGAGTAGATCAAAATATCATCAATGAATACTTGGACGAACTTATCCAAGTAGTCACGGAACACCCCATTCATCAAACTCATAAATACCTTTGGGGCATTTGTCAGTCCAAACGGTAAAACAGTAAACTTGTAATGTCCAAACCTCATCTTAAAGGCGGTATTAGGGACATCATATTCCTTGATCCGAAACTGGTGATACCTCAATTGCAAATCAATCTTGGAGAACACTGTCGCACAATTCATTTGATCGAACAGGTCATCAATTTTCAGCAATGGATACTAATTATTGATCGTAGCCTTGTTTAGTTGACGGTATTCGATGCAAAGCCTCCATGATCCATCCTTATTTCGTATGAAAATAACAGGTGCACCCCACGATGACACACTAGGACGTATCAGTCCCAGGTCCAGCAACTCCTTCAGTTGCATTTTCAACTCTTGTAACTCCAGAGTCGACATCCGATAAGGAGTTCTTGCTATCGGTTTAGTCCTCGGTTTTAGGTCTATGGTAAACTCTAATTCTCTTTCTGGAGGCATCCCAGGTAACTCGTCTGAAAACACGTCCGCAAACTCTCTCACCACCGGAAGGTTTTCTAGACCTTCTGCTACTCCCTTCTCGTTTAACACAAGGATCGTATAAAGCTTGCACCCCTTGCGCATACTCTTTCATAGTTGTAAGGAAGAGATGAACCTTAGACAAATTCCCTAGTTCCGACCTACAATCACACGTCTCTATCCCTCATCATCAATCAATCTCAACCGTTTCATCCTACAATTGAGCATCGCCTCATGCGATTCCAACCAGTCCATACCAATCATGACCTCATAAGATCCTAGGGTCATGATGTACAGGTTGACCCTTGTGACAAACTCTCCTAGGTTAAGGGCACAACTCATAACCTTTCCTCCAACCTTCTGTTTGGCTCCCGAAGCCATCTCTACGAAGCTAAACTCATCCTTTTCAACTGCCTTTACCTTAATCCTTTTTAGCGTTGCACCATAAATGAAACTCTCAGTAGCACCGAGATCTATCAAAATACTAAGGGTTTGGTCAGCAACAGTACCTGTCATCTCAAGAACAGTCGACTAATGCTCCGCCTGACGGTTATTCACCACCGCATGAATCCGATGGGCCTTGTCCATATCTCCCACGGTAGTGGGTCCGACTGATCCAGATGCTCTGGTACTCTCCACAAGACAGTTGTGCTGGTAGTGTGGCTCCCCACATGTCCAAAACCCCTTCTCCAGCCCAGTAGTCCTGGTACTTGAAGTAGAAGATGATGACCCACTGGCTTGGAACCCTAGTCTATTCTGTTGAACAGGCCTAAAATGTTTCTTCAGGTGACATTGTTGTTGATGTTGTGGTCCCCAGTAAGGTGTCCACTATTGAGGCATCGATCTCCAAGGTGTAGTGAATGTGGATCCCCTCTGGAAGACATGATATCCTGACGTATGTCTTGCTGGTGCCTGGTGCTGTTGTGTTCTAGATGAAACCTGCCCTGCTGGTCTCGCTGGAGTCCTGGTTTGACCCCCACTGAAAAGCTCCTCCTCTGCTATGAGGGCCTTCTAGACGACATCATGCAAGGTTTGAGGCATCAAAATCCTAACCTTTGCATGCAGGCTGCCATTAAGGCCTAACATGAACCTGTTGAACTTAAGTTTTTCAGTGTTAAGGTGTGGAGCGTATGAGAGCAACTCCATAAAACCAGCCTCATACTCAGGCACCGTACGACCTCCCTATATTAGGGTGTTGAACTCATTGAGCTAACACTCAATTAATTCCTCTGAAAGGTACCTCTCTCAGAACCATTCCTTGAACAGTTCCCATGATAGGTCTTCGATGACCATGTTCAGCTGCGGTAGGAGCGTCTTCCACCATAGAAGAGGGCTCTGCTTCAGTTGAAATACTACCATGCAGACCTTCATGTTGGAGGTATAATCACGAAGTGCAAAGCACATCGTCATGTTCTCCAACCATGCCTTGACGGCTGCGCCATCAGGGGCACCAAAGAACTTGGGAAATTTGACCTTCTCAAGTTCACGGTGAATGCTACCAGTACCGAATGGAGTGCACGGTGGAACCTCAGTGGGTGCCAGTGCCCTGGCCTCATCTCTTTCCAAATGACTGATCAGTGCCTCAGACATGCGTTGAAAGGATCTCATCATTTCGACTACATCGCCAACTACTATCTTCTCCTGCCCGAGAACCTACTTGTCTCCTTCTGGGTTAGACCCCTCAGGCATGGATGCTACTGGGGGCATCACGCCTCCTCCCCTAGTACCCCGTTGTTTTCCTCTGTGGCATCCTCTAACCATTATTACCTGCATCCTCATAATCAACTCGATTAGCAACAGTATAATCAAATCATGTCAATGGAAGCTGTAGCGATCCCAAGTTGTGGGTTGAACCCGCTCTGATACCATATGTAACGACCCTCCTCGTTACGACGACAAACCTCTTATAACAAGTGTAAATTTTTTCTTTTTTCTTTTGTGTGTGCACGTGTGTACAAGGATAATAAATACATTCGACTCTGTGTCGCCACACAATGACGGTGAGATCGGAAGAGC
>CBVK0100247321.1:5643-16823 GCA_900067695.1 Picea abies | reverse complement strand
ACTGGAGTTCAGACGTGTGCTCTTCCGGTCTGCTGAGGAGCCTTATGGAAGCACAACACTTCCCACTGTTTTTATGAGGTTTTTAATGGCTTCCTGTTTGTTTTCAAAGTTTTGTTGTTAGGAGAAGATGCTCCCCACATATTTGAACAAGCAACTAGCTTTTTGGACAAGAAGGGGACTCTCGAACATTTGGATAATTACACTGTCATAAGATTTTTTGGCTCCATGGAAAATCCTTCTCTCCTTCCATGTCACATTACAAACATAATGTTTGTTGCAGAAGTAGCACGTCAATACAGATACTGGTTCCATCTGTTTCAAAGGAAGAAAAAAAAACAATTCATTCCTCTGCCTTGGAAAATAGGGGAGTTCGAATTGAAAAATGTTAACAAAATTGACGATTTTGCAGCACATTCTAGCATATTCAACTCGAGATATGTTGAATACATAAGAGGATTTGACCCCTATGATATTTTTAGACAACATTTACAAACACTTGGCCTCGACGATTGTTTTGTGAATAAACGCATGCCCAAAAACATAAACAGTGGAGACAACGGTCCTACATCTGATGTCGATGAGGTAGAGACGTCGACGAGGTAGAGATAATGAAAATATGCACTAAATTGTACACGCAACAAGGGAAAGGCCCCAATGACAAGAGTGTTCAATCCACAAATACTACTCCAAAAAGAATGACATTTCGAAGCATCGCTCCAAAGACCCACCATAGCAAGAAAGAAACCTAGAGTTCGTTAAATGGAGGAGGAGATAACAACCCTCCTCACTCTAAAATTGATAGTTCTCACAAACTTCCAGTAGAGAAGAAGAGAAAAAAAAATGTGGGGCAGGCGAAAGAGACGGAAATTCAGAGTGAGAACATGGAACTTGACACTAATCTGGATACCATGATCTCCTTCCTTGATCAGCCCAGAGAATCCATCCACCATATCCATCTAATGGACATATTCGTTACCGAAAATTTTGACGAAGATGAATCCTTCATATTCCAGAGCGATGTTTTTTATAGCTGGAACAAAAAATTGATAATTCAGAAAAAAAATGTTAAAAATAAGAAAGGCAAATCTCGTTCAAAGGTTAACATTGCCAATATGCGGCTGTCCCAAATCTGTCAACATCACACCGCAACTGGAGAAGCACTTCATAATTCCATTGGAGGCATCGAGACTAAGAATGCCAGACTGAAGAACCGAATCAAGGAATTGGAAGACGTTTTGATTCCTTTGCCATTGCTTATTGATCCTTCGGCAATAGCCATGCCTAGGACCCCTACACCCAATGTAAAAGCATCCTCCACCTTGCTCTCAACATGTAAAGGATATGTGGAGAACGATATCAAAAAAAGAGTGGACCTGGTTACCGAGGCGTGGAAAATATCACAAACCATCACTTCCCTTGGAACCAGGGCACAAATCTTACTCGAGCTTTTGCAGGTCGAATTGAAAGATGAAGAAAAATTCTTTTTAAAAACGGTCATCCCTTTTGGCAAGATTGTCAACAATATGACAGAAACTAAAAGAACAGAAGAAGATCTTCCATCCAAAAACCACATCGGCCAATTGAATGCATGTTGGAAAGAAAAATTAAAGAACTTGCATCTCATTGTTTAGTCATGTGAACATGCCATATTGAAGAAAGATATATTATTCACAAAGATGTCAAATATAGACTTAGTCGGGAAAACCTATGAATTCCAAGACCCCCACTTAATCACAAACTCCTTGCCCTTAACCACGCAAGAGTTCAATAAACAGGTTTCTATGTTTAAGACCTTGTCGGCGACATCAATGAAACGACAGCCGCAAGCAAATAGCCAAAGGGCTCATATGTACCCCCACTGTAAGTTTACTCATCACATCCTTCTTTGTTTATCAACCCATTTATTCGAGTTTCTTAAATACATATGTATAGGCAAACACTTATACCTTTCCATTTATTTTCTTTTGCAGCTATTGCACTCTATCTTCTTTCCACAGTCATGTTTTTTATACATATTTCTTTAATGGTCCACGAGAGCCCTAATCCCAGTCTACATGACAAACGCATTGAAATTCCGGTTTATATGTAAGAGACTTTAATTTTTATGTATATTTCAAAATTTCGAGTAGTATGTAACAAACTTTTATTTTTTGATAGATTTCAAATAAAAATGCATTTAAATTTTTATATGTTAGAGACCCTATTTTTATCTTTCACCACACTGTATGACAAATGCATTTAATTTTTAATATGTTACAAAAAAAATTTCTTAATGCATTTACTCTTTTACATGTTACAAACTTTTCTTTTTTTATATATTTCAAAATAAATGGTGTTCAACAATGCAACCATCATTTACTTATACCCCATGTTTACAAATGCATTTAAATTTTTTATATTTTTTATATCCTATTAATTTTATGTCATCATATATTTTTATCTTTCACCAATGCATATGGAAAATGCATTTAAATTTTAAAATTTATTCTTGCAGTGTAAACACATTTTTTACTTTGTTATATACTTTCAAAAAAAAATAAGTTTGCTATATACTTTCAAAAAATAGAACATCTTCCGTGATATACATGTTGCACACAATATTTCAGTGATATACATTTTGCACCAAGCACTTCGTTTCATTTACAATTGGATCTCATTTTCAGCAATTTGCTTAACTGCCACTCAGCCTTGTTATTTATGTGATGACTTGAATATTTGATTGCGCCAAATAAATTTAAATATACTCATAAGTTGTATTGAAAATTATTTTCCTAAAATATTAGGTTAAATTTTTATATTTATTATCATATAAATATTTATGGTGGACCATTCCATGCATTCTCACACATACCAATTATTGTGTCAGCAATACAAAATTAATCAAATTGATCAGAAAGACCGAAAAACAAATGTAAAGTAAGACAGAGACCTATTGATGTCTGAGTTAAAAAGGACGGCGAGAGACGACTTCCTTTCTTATTATCGAATTTTGATGGACGACCTATTTTCTCAATCATGAAATATTGCTGCGAATTCACCGCTTCTCCGACCTGTCTAATTGAATGCCTTAATCTGGCTGCCTCTTTATTTCAACATAATACTTTACAAACAGAAGGATCTATACGGCCTTATTTCTTTGACTTTCCAATTTATTTTGTTATAGCTTAGAAGTTTTAGGGTTTTTACTTTTTAGGTTAGGTGATTGGAATATGGTAATGGGATGGTTGGGAAATCTTAATTATATGGTAATTATACAGTGTCTAATGGTGTTTTTGAATACATAAATTTATTTTGTTATCTCAAAAATCCTAAGACTCCGAGCCTAACCATTGAAATATGCCATTCCAACCATTTTCTAAATTTCTAATTTATTTTTAGATGGAAAATCTGTCTATCAAACCATTTTTATAACCTATTTTTAGATAAAAACATCTATCACTCGAACCATTTTTCTAAAATTCTAACTGGTCCCCTAAGAAAAATAAAGGTAAAACGTTTAAACTACGTCATTTTGCTATGCTGCAAAATATATCCGCGGCAAACGCTATTGCCATGACGGCTAATAGCAAAATATATCCGCGGCGAACGCTATTGCCATGACGGCTAATGAAATAATTTCTTATTTCCCATAAGATATTGTATGGGCTTCAAAATAGTTGTGATTCTTTTTCACTTTTCTTTTCCTTCACATTTTTTTCAAACTTCAATAATTCCTGCATAGTCAAAACATGACAAATATTAAATAAAAAGTGAAGTTTAATGACCGACCAGCGTGCGACTAAATCAAAATCAATCAAGACCAGAATGAGGAAAATGCTATCACAATGAGAATGGAATGGAGGAATATGGAACACGGCGAGAAGAAATAACCAAGTTGTTACAACGCGATGTGGTCTATTGTCCTTTATCAGTTTAATATGCATATTATGTCTTTTCTTTCTAGTGAAGCTTAAGGAACACGTTTAAACACGTTTGCGTAACGACTCAGGAATCGACAACTTCCACGAAACTTCTGATTCAATAAATAAACGTAGCTTTCCACGAAACTTTTGACGTAGGTTTCCACGAAACTTCTGATTCAATAAATAAAGTAAATGAGGCAGCTTCACTGATCCTCCCCTCCTCTATGTTTCTATGACAATTTCCTCCTGCTCATCGTACCTCAACACCGCATTTCATTTCGTTTCCCTATAACTATGACGTTACTCGTAGTTTGTTTCAAACGCGGGCGTAAGATTTCTCAAATTTCCTGTATATTCTTCTTGAAAACAGAAGTGTAACGGCACACACCAGCTGAAGGGTAAGCAACCATATTTCCTATTTCTACTAAAAATATCAGCTCAGCTCATTTTGAATCTGTATGTCAATGCAGGAAGAAATGCTAAGAAAGTTGTTAACACGAGATTTTGTGTGAAATTGTTTTACAGGTCATGAGCCAATTTTCTAAGGCAGAAACTGCTTGCGCTGCTTGCAAGTTCCAGAAAAAGAAATGTTCGGAGAAATGCGTGCTGGCACCTTATTTCCCGCAGAACGATCCCAACAAGTTCTTATTGGTACACAGATTATTTGGAAATCGCCATGTCGTCAAACTACTACAGGTTCGTCGGATACCGTTCATTCATAAATATGTGAAAATATTTTAGAACTGAAAGAAGTTTTCCAAAAACAAATTGGATACTGAGCTTATATATGACCATGCGATAATTACAGGATCTCCCAGCAGAGCAGAGAGGTGATGCAGTAAGCAGCCTGGTGTACGAATCAAGAGCAAGAGCTGCAGATCCTGTCCATGGCTGTGCGGGAGTAATCAATGATCTCCAGAAAAGAATAGAAGAAGTGCAAGCACAATTGGCTTCCACACAAGCAAAGCTGGATAACATTACTGTGCAACATTCTAATATCTCAATTACCCTCAATAATACAGGATATCATCAAGGTTGGGATCCCAATATTTACAGCGTTTCACCCCAAGAGAGTCAAAACACTCAATATAGTAACCCACCTGTTTTACACGAGGAGGTAGATAGTCTGCAGTTATGGGAGACGTAAACAAGAACGATGAGTTATTTTTTGATTTCAGAAATGCTGTATCACAATTTTTTTTTATGTTTCTCCCTTTCACCTAATCCAGCTTTCGCTTATTCTCGGTTGTTCTGTATGTGTGGGAAATGTATCTTAATCATGTATTTTTTATTATATAGTTTTAGTTTCAGTGGGCCTAATGGTATAGATTTTAATCATATAGTTTTAGTTTCAATGGGCCTAATGGTATAGAGCATGTGTTTCTTTTTAAAAGTCGCAGGTTCAAATGTATATCTTCCTAGACTTTACCAATTAAATTTTAGAAATATTTCTCCCATCGTTTTAAGTTATTATTGCTTGGAATATTTCAAATATAAATGAAAGTTGTATCAGTGAGTAAAACGACGAGGCAACGAATTAAATGCAGAGTATCCAAAGCTTTGTTTAATTGAACTATTCAACTGTGGTTCCTATAATTTTCAATATGGGTAGATATTATTATAAACTTTGTTCAATTTAACTATATTCGACAAGTAAACTGTGTTTACTATAATTTTAAATATACGTAGATATTATTATAAGGATAGATGTTATTATAAATTTGAATATATATTTTAAAAAGTTGTTAGTTTGGTTGCAAAACTATGTATAAAATATAAAATATCTAAAAAATATCTAATTGTTAAAGGTTTCTAGTTTTTAGTGTCTCAAAAAATATATATATCATATGATATTTTAGAAAATTTAATATTAAATATTTTTTATATTTTTAAATTATGTTATATTTTGTTGAATTTATTTCTCATCCATAAATAATAAACAATAATAATTTAAATTTAAAATTTAGTTTTAGTTTTTCAAAAAAATTGTTTTTTTGAAAATACATAAAATTATAAAATATAATTAAATAAATAGAAAGTAAAAGTAAAATAAGTTTAACCTGCAAATAAATAAAAGAATACTTCCTGTTTCTACAATAATAAATAAAGATATTTTACAAAACCATTTATAAATAATTATATTTTACAAAACCATTTATCAAAGTGAAGAGTTATACTTCCTGTTTGTACAATAATAAATAAATATATTTTACAAAACCAAATAAATATATTTTACAAAACCAATTTATCAAAGTGAAGAGGTATATGAAACATTTTAGTTAAGTGTAGTTTAAATGTTAGATTTTTTTGAGTTTTTGATGGTATATTTTTTTATCAATTATGAAAAAATCCAATCAAAATTGGAATTAGATGTAAGTGATTGAATCTATATAATTTGAGTGTACTAAGACATATTAAATCCAGTAATACATTCAAATATAATTTAAACACTGAACCAAATTCCTGTTTTCATTATAAATTTTTCATATTGTAATTAGGTGGTAAAGTATTTTTTACTATGGAATTTATGTTTTTGGTTGAGATAGTAAATTTAAGTAAGCCCGAAGGGCAGCTTTAACCATTAATGCCGCTCTGTTGACCTCTGCTTTAGTAACAATGTCAGGCCAAACCTCTTTATATGTAGATTTTTCTTATGCGCGAGTTCGACACTAGTTGTCATAAAATACATCAAACAAAGTGATCAACCTCACTGTTTTATTTCATATGTCGTCTCTCAGCCTACTGGTTTCCCAACTCCAAAAAGTTTCAAAGAATGGGCACCGGATCTCAAGCCATATCAAGAATAAAAATGTGATCGTTTTGTATTTTAATTTATATGCATTAAAGATGTGATGAATCTGGTCTTATGTATTTCAAAATTTCACAAATATATATTTTTCTTTTCCATTTTATGTATTTCAAAATTTCACAAATATCTATTATTTTTTTTCATTTTTAAGAAAGAGTGAATATTTATACATGACATGATATATCATAACAATAGTATTTTGCCCATAGTAATTTTTTTAAGTCTAAGTTTTTTATAAAAAAAAATTCCACTGCATTTTACATCAAAATGTGATTCTAATTTATTTAAATCAAATTTTATTTTCAGACATCCATAAAACAAAGTTAAATATACAAAGTTAAAAATATATTTAGATTCATTATTATAACCACTGATGTTTCACAAAAATCATTGTAAATTGTACATTTAAAAGATATGTTTTGAAAAATGTATGATCAAATATATAAAAAATTAAGTGTTAGAAGAGTACTTAGTATTATTAATGTATTATGTATCTTTATATAAATCAGTTTAACTTATGATACATAATATTCCGTTATGATACATAATAGTATGTTATCATAAAAAGTATTATAACCACTAATACTTCACAAAAATCATTGTAAATTGTACATTCAAAAGATATGTTTTGAAATAATTCAAAACCAAAATGTATGATAAAATATATAAAAAAAAATTAAGTGTTAGAAGAGTACTTAGTATTATTAGTGTATTATGTATTTTTATTATAATAATAATAATAATCTATTTTTAAAGTCACGACCAAGCCAGCAATACCCTAACCCCCTCCCTGTGACCTCTTAAGATGAAACACATGTTCTTAACCATTAGGCCCACTCAATAGTGTGTTAACTTATGATATATATTATTGGGTTATGATACATAATAGTGTGTTATCATAAAAAGTAATTATTATGTCAGCGTTCACCAATGTGTAATATAGTGATTGTGTAATGGTATGTTTCCCTATCATACACAATTGCAATTTATTTTTGAATTGCAATTTATTTTTGAACTACATGTTTATGAAAGTTTGCTTTGTCAATGTGTCATGGCATTTTCAAGTGCATTTGGAAAAGTGTTTGGGCATTTTTATGTTGTTTTGGGTGATGGGTTTTTTTCATTAGTTATGTTTACATTAACATTTCATATTGGGATTTTCATCTCAAAGCACAACTATTAGGGGATGTGGATTTCTAAAGGGGCAATTTTATTTTCATATATTTCTGGTTTGGAGTAATTTAATTTCTTGTACTTAAGGTTTAATGTTGTATTGGAGGTAGCTTTGTCTCTGGGTTCTATGCATAGTGGAGTTGTTTGTGTGGGGAGTGTAGCCTAAGGATTCCTATGGTTTATAGTTTGTGTTACTTTGGTTTTTATGTCTTTTTGGTTACCACTCAACCTTTTGTGTTCAAAACATTCGGTTGTTGTGGCATAGGTGGTACTTGTTGTGTTTCTCGTGGTGGGTGTTATTGATGCTTAATGTTGTATTGGTGGTGATTTTGTCTCAAATTATACTAATAATGGAACTCTTTCTGTTGGGAATGTAGGATAAGGATGCTTATGGGTGTTGGTTGTTGTTGTGCTAGTTTTTTGCATATCTTTTGTTAGCTTTCAATCCTTCACTTGGTCTCTAAAACAACAATTTGATCTTCATTTGTGTGGTCGAGGATCTCCTCATGGTGGGTGTTCTATATTTTCCTATTGTGGTTTGGTATTTATCTTGTGTTTATCTTGGTTAATTCTTCCCACAATCACGTCCTATGTTGGGATTTTCATTTGAGAACATGCCAACATTATAACATCCTCAGTTTTAATTCGCACAAATAATAATGTAATTGTATAAATATCATTTAAGATGGTGGGCTGATATGTTTGAGGAAAAGATCCCATGTTGATTAATATGGTCAACAATCAAATTTTATATTATGAACATTGAAATAATTAATAAAGATGATAACCTCTAGCTACAATATGAGAGGGATAAAAAACCTGGGTTTTAGGTTTGTAAGTGTGGAGAGTGGACAACCAAAGGGTCTGATCTCCTTGTGGACTGATAGCCTCAGCTCGGGGCTGGCTTGTTGTTAAGAGAAAATGAACAACAATGCCTATGGATTGGAGGTTCGTCCTTTGTGTAGACAACCAGTTGGTTATATTTTATGAATCGATAAGTTTCTATTGTGTTTATTATGATTATTATGTTGTGTAAGTGATATTTGAATGTTGTGTGTTTTTGTGTGCTTACTAGATGCATTCATCATTTTATACATGTTGTAGATGCATGGGTAAATCAACATATTGTTTTGTTGTAATTTTTATGGGTTTGTTGTTTCTTCGTTGTGTTTTATGTGTATGGGGCATTGTTAATTTCATATTTAGCAAGCTAAGTCATTTTTGTAGTGACGCGACTTAGTAATGGGGTATGGTTATGTCACATATTGGTATTAGAGCCACAAGTTCAACACTGAGCCTACATGGGAATGACTCGGCACGTAGAAGATAAATTTTTAGATTTAAATCTTAGAGGATGTCTACAAATTATTTGTTAAAATTGCTTCACAGAAATTGGGGGAAAATCAGGAGTAATTTGAGGAAATTGAACTGAAGGGTTAAAATCACCAATTTTAACCTCGATTTAAACATTTTTGGGCCTATTATTGGTCGAATTATGGAGATTATAACGAATCCAAGGTGAAATTGGGAGAAAAACCCAATTTCTACATTGAAATTCACTGAGAAATTGACACAAGAGTGTCATACTTCTGGTGCAGTGTTCAGTTGGACATGGATAGGGACGATTGGTCCTGCACAGGGATGAACATTGGTATAGGAAATGAATTACAGATATTACATGGAATTTAGGGAAGAAATTTTAAATTTAAGCATTCATGAAATTTTTTTAAATTAGGTAATTTTTCGTACCATGATGTTATCATGATGTGGCGGTGGTGATGTGGAATGCCATGGAGGAAATCCTTGTGTTGGGTTTCTAGGGGGAAAATATCTATGTAATGTGTGTATTTTTTATTCTATAATTGTTGCTCTTTTATTTGAAAATTTGTTTGCAGCAAATAAAAGAACAAAGATGGTCATGGTGGCAAGGTTTGTAGTGTGATATGATGGGTCCAAAAACTAATGTAGGAGCCACATGATCGAGGTGGTGATTCTATACCATAAGCCGTGTCACAACACTCACAAGTATTTTTCTAGAAGTTCTTTAGCGATGTGAAACTACTAAAAATGCGTCACTTGTTGGGGTGTTTTTGTAGTATCACATCATTGAGAGGGTGTTAACCCTCGAGCATGTTAGCAATATGAAATGGCCCCACTATCATTGATTTGTTGATCATCTCCACCTTCTGATCAGGGATGATGAAAGTTCGCTTGCCGAGGGATAAAGGGTGCAATATGGGACCTACCCATCCCCACAACTTGTGTATATGCACGTGGTGGAATATTGGTAGGGGAGATGGGACCTACCGGAGGCATGGCCCATTGTGTTGCTTCTGTATGGCAACCAATACGGTTGGATCTCCAAAAAAATATTATTTATTATTTTAAATATGCATTCAAGGTTAAGGTGATCTAAAAATGAAGAAGACTTGAAAAACTTGAAAACTTATTGCAAGTGAATGTTATGTGTTTAAAGCAAAAGGATCAGTTTGCAACACATAAATTTTTAAAGCAAAAGGATCAGTTTGCAACACATAAATTAAAGGATTACTTATCCAAATTATACATAGACAACAGTATAATTAATGAACATAAACACATAATCAGAACAATTGATAAAGGAGTTCACCCCTCTTATGGGCTACATCTCCTGGTTCAGCTTCCAATAGATCATTATTATTAATTTCTCAAAAAGTGCTCAAAAACTTGTCTTACAATGCTCAAACTAACTAACCGACTGCTCCAATGGCTTCCCAGCGTCCCGAAACCCTTGTCTGGGCTCTTTTGGCACCTCAATCGGTCGAAAAATGAAGAAGTTAGGCCTTCTGGAAGTCTCCCTCTTAAACTTGTTGTCTCTGGTTCTACAATTCACACCCCTCTTCAATGAACCTAGCTCACACGCTCATTTAAGCGCAAAAACCCAGAACCGGGCACAACCGCGCCAACGGTGCAAACCGTAGGATAGTTAAGGGTGTGCCAGCCCCTAACCGCCTCGACACCTTGACAATAACCGCCTCGACACCTGGGCGTATGGCCATGTGACCTCGCGCATTGATTAAAAAGGTGGTTAACTGGTTACACAACCGTGTAACTAACCTCCCGCGCACATTATACACCGGTCATATGGTTGTTAAACAAAACCATAGGCCATATGTTTAAACCCACACATATACAATGGAGTGGCTATGGTTCAAACCCCCGTGCCATTCATTATAACCACGCTCCATATAATATACGGTGGTCACATGAAAGTTCAAACAACCATGGGCCGGGGCTTAGCCCCGGCCTGACCCCCC
>CBVK0100247320.1:0-16824 GCA_900067695.1 Picea abies | reverse complement strand
GAAAGGATAAAATCTAACGGAATCCGTCAAACTAAACGGTTTCCAGATCTTTCGGCCGAAAAACTAATTCTTTCGGCCGAAAGACTGTCGGACGAATTCCAACTGTCAGAAAATATGAAACGACACGTTGTATAAGTTTTTTTCACGCCAAATTGTATAAATAGGATTGCAACCGAACAAATTTAACACAATCCATCAAATGAACAAAAAGATATGAGCTCGAGGATAAATATTTCAAAGCACTTCTATTACTGATTGTCACTATATTCTTTTCTTTTTTTCTTTATTCCCTCTGTTCTATAGGCTTAATCGGAGGATCGATATCGATACATGGTGGTTTTTTAAAACACTTAAACAAAGTTTCGAATCATCTTTTTGGTTTTTGTTGAATAAGGTAAATGATGTTTGTTCAAGTTTTTATTGGAATAACAATTTATGGGTTGAAAGATAAATGTTGAGCATTTTTTGAAGGTGAAGTCTTTGTTGAACATATCTTTTACAGATAACTATAAAAATCACGGGAAACAAAAGTTTGCACAAGAGAAAATATGATCGCACTCAAGATGATACTCGTCAAATCGAGCAAAGGAAAAATCTTTATCGGAGAAAGAAACAAGAACGTGCGAATATTGAAGAAATAAACGATGATAATGTCAATAGAGATTTTCGACAAGAAGAAGTTCAACCAGGTATGCATGCAGATACGATGATTAAGCACACAACACACATTGGGACTGTATTAAGAAAGTACAAAATTCAAAGTATAGAATTCAAATTAAAAATATTGTAAATAATATAATTGATTGTAATTAGAATTTGATGTTTTTCAAAAAATAGAAATAGATTTGTCTCATAATGTCGAAGAAGACGTTGAAACCAAAATTGAATCAGAAGACGAATCACCTATAGGTATGTGTACATAAATTTAGATTAATATAAGATGAACACTCAAGTATATATAATTTAGTGAATTTGTGTTCGGGTTATGTTTTTTAATATAAACTTTAAATTGAAATATGCAGGAGAATCTATCAACATTGATGATGAAATATTAGAAAATGTTGATACTGACAAATTTGGAAAGAAAAAAGCTAAGCATTATATAAGATATCGAACTAAGAATATATATAATACTTATTTCAAAGATGAATCAATAACAGCACAGGCTCAACTTTTACTTTCTCTATTGAAGTCAAGAAAGTTAAAAGAAGCTACATCATTATTGGGTATTCAAAAGTCGACAAAGGATACAAAGGTGCAACAGAGTGTCTTTAACAATATAACTAATGTATTAAAAGCTTTTGGAAAATCTCGAAAAGAAGATGCCCGTGTTGCACGTAAAACGTTACAAACAACAATTATTTCAGGGAGCAATATAAAAGATCGTTTGACACTACCCATGGAAAAAACTTTGGGAACATCAAGAAAAGAATTACACAAACATAGAAAATTTCGTTTCCAAATAGATGTAAATGATGAATTGGCTTGTTGGACAATGATTTCTAGACAACCCTACAAAGATAGACTTGCAGAAAATGTTAAAGAATTGGCCCGTAATTGTTGGTTGGAAGAATCTCGTGTTTCACCACATACAAGGGATGTGTTGCGTCGAAGAATAACATGAAATCAATATGAAGAACATCCAAAACATATATTGCCAATGACACAAATAGATTTGTTTAATAAATTCAAAGAAGAGCACAAAGAATTTAAAATTTCTATCAATACATTTGTGCAACAAAAACCATGGTTTGTTAGACCCATCACTGTCCGTGACACGTGTTGTTGTCGTTATCATGTGGAGTTTGAGTTGTATTACGACACTTTTTTGGATTTTGGTAAAACTTTATGGCCAGATTCACCTCCTCCTTCCACAGTTCGTGTTTTTATATCTNNNGTGAAAGAGAAGATGATGATTTATTTTACAAAAAAAAATGTGTTGGTGGAAAGAAATGTGATCGTTGTGGAAATCTAAGTTTGTTTCAATCAAAGTATCATATTGATACGAATGATCAATCATTTTCTAATATAAGATTCAATTGGAAAAGATATGAATATTTGAGCAGCACGACTCCACATTCTTCAAATGTTATTTCCAAAAGGCTTGATTTGAAGGTAGATAAAATATGTTTGATAGAGTTTTTGAAGAAGTTTGAGGAAGAAATCTATAAATACACCAAGCATTCGCATAGAGCTCGATGGCAAGATCTACAATTCAAACAATCACGTGAAGTGTTTCCACCAGGGACAATTTTGTCTGTAGTTGATTTTGCAGAGAATTACACATTCGCTGCACAAAAAGAAATACAGAGTGAATATTATCATTCTGATCAAGTCCCTATATTTGTCCACGTTCTATATAGACATGCTCAACGAAGTCTTCCAAACATAGAAAACACCAACGACAATCGACATGTTATTAAAGAATATCACTTTTATATAAGTGATGATCGAACACACGACACACATTATGTACAACATTGTTTTGATAAATTTTATGATTCATTGAAAGAACGTGAAATCATATTCGATCGACATTGGATATGGTTCGATGGGTGTGCGGGTCAGTTCAAATCTGCACAATCATTCTATTGGTTATGTCGTCTTCATAAAAAATTAAAGATTACACATTGTTGGAATTTTTTTGAGACTGATCATGGAAAAGGAAAGCACGACGGTGTAGGGGCATGTATAAAATGAGCACTTCGAAGGTATCAGCTGAACCCTCATGCCGATCGATTTGAATCCGCTGAACAAGTTGTTGAATGGTGCAACATGGCACTAAGCCATGAATATAATCCGTCAAGGGATGTGCGCAGGTGTGTCTATATATAAATGTTACATGTGTATGTACAAAGGATATATAAATTTGAATGTGTTCAAATTTATATTCAATCTTCAATCATTTTCTTCAGAGATTTCAAGTTAACAAGTTCTTGTCTTGTGCAGGTATTTTTGGCATGTTGGAATAGAAGATGTAAATAGATCAATCGCGTATGACGCCAGTACAATACCTGGAACAAGAAAAATACATTCAGTTAAAACAAAAAGTTTTCAAAATGGGTTTGCATTTGATAGACGAAATGACTCTTGTTTTTGTTCAGTTTGCATAGACAACTCAGAATCCACAGATATTTGCGAGAACAAAAATGCAGGATATGTTAAAGCTTGGAGACATGTTGAACTTAATGTAAAAGGGAAAATGCCACTTGAAAGCTTAGAGGAGATAGAATCAAATGAAACTACAGTGTCAGTTGATGGCGATAGAGTTTCTGATCTTGTTAGAGAAGGTAAAATTAAATTATGTTTAAATTTTTTCAAATAGCTTGTAGATACATACTTGTGTGATAATCTAACACGAATTAATTGTTGTACAATATATCCAATTATTTGCAAGAGATTTTTTTTTTCCGTGGTTGCACCTGTAGACAACACTGAAAAAGTGAAATATTATTTGATGCGATGCACGTCACAAAAGATGAGGCTATTAGACGATTTTGATGATAACGGTTTTATATATGAAAGAGGATCCATTGTATTGAAAGAATATTTTTTTCAAGAAACCCATCAAACTGATACTCATGTTCACTTTCAAGACTATCAGTCAGATGTCACAAGTTGTCAATATAGTCATTTGGTATGTGCAGTGCGCATAAAGTTAATAGAAGTTCAATCAAAAAAGAAAAAAAAAGTTAAAAAATGGAAAATGTCCAAAGTCAATCATGAACGAATAATTGAAGATGGAATACCATTACGTGGTTTTTAAACAAACTTGGCACATGTACATTCCATAATTGTAATTTTTCATTCAAAGTACATTACATATTTTGATAACTTGTTTTGACTATCTTCAAACATATTTTCATTTATGATATTTATAAAAAAAATACTATGTAGGAGTGACACAACTTAATGAATTTGCATCTTAATTAGTGTTAAAATTATGTTCTTGGTATTTAAACAAGAATTAATATAATAACAAGGGAACCACTTATGATGCACTATATTTGAATAAGAGTAAAAGAAGTACTTACAAATTATAGACCCATAGTCATATATCCTTCTAAGCATGCCCCTTTATAACATTTGGATGAGACTAATCTTTTTTAAAGAAAACATAGTATTAGGGCAGCATAATGATATCAAATTCTCATTGGACATCTTGTGATTGGAAATGGCTCACATGTTAATAAAAGTAAAATATATTTTAATTAAATTTATTCTATAGGGTTTACTTGCTTTAGAATTTTTACCTTTAAAAAATTTGTATTTGATTTATTCATCACACATTTTACAATTTGGTATAAATAGTATTCATTAAATATGAAATATGCAATTGAAAATACCAAAGAAGTATTAAAAGACTTTTCTTATGTGGAGAAACTAAAGATAAATATCATAAATTCATTTGGATTCACAAGTATAAAAAAAATGTTCGTACTTAGTAATCAAGTTTCTATACAAGAGACATTGAGTAGAAGATTGCAATGTTTAAATAAAAAAAATTCTAAGTGGATGAATTGAATATTTACAATGTGGTTTTTTATGGATTTATATAGGGTATAGAGTTGTTTTATTACTTTTTCAAAAAATTTGTCAAATTGAGAGTGATTTTGTATAAGATTTTGAAAGTTAAAGGCTTTTTCCCTTAATTGTTCTATTAAAACAAAATTTTATTGAAAAACTTTTTTATTCACTTTAAATAATTATATTTAGTGATTTTTTTATACTTATTTTAATTCAATTTGAAAGTGATAAAATCTATTATAATTGAGTTGTTAATTTATTTAATTTAATTGAGATTCCTTAATCAAAGTCATGGAACTTGTCACTTCAATGTTTAGTGCAAGATTTATGATAAGCACTTGTTTTTTTCCAATAAGAGAAGCCTTAAGCACCCCTTGAAAATTCTCCTCAGAACATTGAAGTGATAGGTTCCCATGTGAGTTGTTGAACTTATTAACATTGACCTTTGTTTTAGTTTTGTTATAGGCAAGGAGATCTTTGAAAAGTCCTGACTACACTAAGGCCTTAGTTCTATGGGTTTGATGCGAAGAACCCAAAGGTTGTGTTGGGGTGATTCCACAAAAATATTGATGGAAAAGGATGTGGAAGCTCCACAAAATCCTCTATAGTATCGCTCCAGTAACATATTATATCTTGTAATGGTGCTTTATATTAATGGTTGTTATATCATGTCTTTTAATGGTGCTTTATATTAATAGTAGTTATATTATATCTTGTAATTGTGTTTTGTCTGTGTTATCAACCATTCTATGTATTATGTATTTACAATAATGTATCTTCATAGACATATTATTACATAATTATTTCTAAAAATACATCTTTTCTATTAAAATGTGACATGCAAATGATTTCTTACAAGTAGTTAACCTTGTCAACGTGTGATCAAATTTATTTTTCTTGTGATGACCAGACCCCTTGGTCAATAGCCACAATCCCTATGGTTAGAAATCATCCATTGTAAGCAAAATCAAATACATATAAGGACTAATAAATACTAAGTGATGAAAATTAACATAGAGAAACCTTGTATCATTCAAATTCTATCATTGTGTATTCACTAAGAAAGCTTACATTTTAACCAAAAAAATATATATACAAGCACTAATAAATGATAAGAGTCATGAAAAACATAAAAATAATACATATTATATAATTGTTAGTATTCTTCATTCACTAAAAAATCACTGATATTGAAAATTGTGCACTTTGTTTGTGTTTCCTTCTATATGCATACTACCATTCTCTTAAATACATTTGTCACCTAGAATCAAGATGAAAAAAGTGTCAATATTAGATCCAAAAGTCTAAAAATGTGAAAATAGAATTTTCAAAGAGTTCCAAAATGCTAATTGTAATTCTGAAAATGCTAACTTTGACCCAAAATTTTTGTGATAAATATAGACATATAATGGTGACCTAACTCAAATAGATTTGAACAAGACACATCATTTGCAAAAATCAATTAATATATCTAGTTGGGAATACAACATTTTATTTATATATCTACATGTGACATCAAGATTAAAGAGAAGAAAATTAGAAAAAATAATTTGTCATTGCATTGAAAAGTTATACATTTCATAAATATTCCAATGAGCATATAAAAAAGTTCCATACATATAAAATAAAGATTAAGTCTATCACCAAAATGCTAATTGTAATTCTGAAAATGCTAACTTTGACCCAAAAATTTTGTGACAAATATAGACATATAATGGTGACCTGACTCAAATAGATTTGAACAAGTGCAAAAATCAATTAATATATCTAGTTGGGAATACAACATTTTATTTATGTATATACATGTAACATCAAAATTAAAGAGAAGAAAATTAGAAAAAATAATTTGCCATTGCATTGAAAAGTTATACATTTCATAAATATTTCAATGAGCATATAAAAAGGTTCCATACATATAAAATAAAGATTGAGTAAGTCTATCAACATATCTTCAAGCATTGTAACTCTATATTATCATATAAATATTCACATAAAAAAGTCCCATACATATAAAATAAAAATTGAATTCCAAAATAAAATAAATCAAATATGTACATAAGACAAATTGTCATTTTGAATTCCAAAATTATGAAATATATATATGTAATATACATTATAATAAAAGTCTGACATTATAATAAAAGTATGAATAGTAACAGTTATAATAAAAGTCTGACATTATAATAAAAGTCTGAATAGTAACAGTGTAAAATACATAAGTTCCACATCCATTTTAGGATGATAACATGGAACAACGACATTCAACTCCGAAATTATGGACTCTAAGCCATCGAAGATGGATGACTTCATACATGAAATTGAAATCTGCAACAAAAACATATTTCAAAAATTAGAAATTTACAATTCAAACATGCAAAATAATACAGAATTCAGAAATTGTAATTAAAATAAAATTGACATCCATTTTGTGATGTTTATGTTCTTGGTAAAACAAATTGTGCTTTAGATTTAGAGTTAGATAATACTGAAAATAAATATAAAACTGTGTATGAAGATAATTCACAAATTTTCATCTATTAAGTCATTCTTCCAAAGAAATATTTATCTCCTTGTGGATAAAGTCCAAAATCCTTCTGAAAATCCTCCTTGTGGATAAAGTCTCAAATCCTTAGAGATGTAATTCTCATCCCAGGTGTTGTTATTTGATCATATTTACACAGATCATTAAAATACTAATCTCCTCAGCAGTTAAAAATATTTCTCATCTTCTTCTGCAGTGGTAATATAATCAAATTTCATGATGCCCTTTCAAACTAAAGGACGAGCATAAATCTTCATATTAAGAAATTCTTCCAAAAAACTACTTATTATCTAAAAAAGTTTAGAAATCATCATTTTAAATACCATTCTTCCGAAAAATACTTATCTTCTATTTCTTCCATGGAATAGATGTTCTCATATAATACTATGTCATTCTTGGACAAGAAAGCAAGGACTGCATAAATCTCCATATTAAGCAATTCTTCCAAAAGACTACTTATTATCTAAAAAAATTCAAAAATCTTCATTTTAAATACCATTCTTCCGAAAAATACTTATCTTCTCTTTCTTCGATGGAATAGATGTTCTCATATAAATTCTTGGATAAGAAAGCAAGGACTACAATCGAGGAAAATTTAAAAACTCTCTTTTCTGATGTGGGATAGAATTTGTTCTCAAATGATCAAACATATTCAATTTCAAAATTAGGTGTTCATCATGATCTAACCTTAAACAAATTTGAGTATACACCATTTAAAAATATGTTCTCAAATATTCAAACATATTCAAGTTCAAAATTAGGTGTTCATCATGATCTAACCCTATATAAGTTTGACTGTACACCATTTAAGACAATGACAAACTTATCTAGGGATTCTATATAATTCAAAATAATTGAGGAAAGGCTAAAAACTATAAATTTGAAAAAACAAAAATTGCATAAAAGTCAAGAACGTACATTTATGAATCATCCTGAATGGACTCATCATGAATGGACACATCCTTTCCTAATTGGGTTGCTTCATCAATCCCAATCTCTCTCTCGAGCACACTCTCATGTACTCTCTTTTCCACATTAGCCTATATATCACATTTCAAATTTGAAAATTTAATAAATTATATTCAAACGATTATATAACACATTAAATGATACCTGTGAACTTCCACCCGCTTCAAACTCTCCCAATGAGATTTGAGACAAGTCATCCCAAGTACCAGGAGATGGAATAGATGGAATAGAGAGCTGTGAAGAACAAAACTAAGAACTAAATCGAAGATTTAACATGTTCACAATTATACAAAATTATAAATGTTGTTGAACTCTTATTCAAAAGAGTGGAGATTAAACAACTATTAGAAAAAACATACCCAATTCAATCCATCCACATTCAAACTTGTTGAATCAAGTCCCCTACCAACTGGAGCTTCGTTTAACATATCTCCAAACTACGATTAATGGCAAGAAGAACTCAATTATTTCTATAGAAACAAGGATATATATATCTAGAATTAGAAATAAACTATCATAAAATACGTCAAAATTTGTCTAAATAGATCACATACCAATCTGCGATTCGGGTCATCATTTTGAATGACCTTCTTCCAACCATCCCGACAAAATTTGGCATACTCCAAAACTTCTTCTGCTGACATTGCATCCAAGTCTGCATCTGTTTTATCAACAAATGTGGCCCAAGAATTGGTCTCTGCTCGTTGATGCTTCATGCCAACATCAACACCATAGAACATAGATTCCAAATTTTCCCCGATTGCAGTCCTGGCCTCTTTGCCAACTTCTGATGTAGACTGGAACTCTGAAAGTGATGAAAATGTCCCTTTTGGGCGAGGTACTAGAGGTTGTGGAGGCATCGGCAATGCTCCACTTCAATATGCCCCTTTGCGATTATATGTACGTCCTTTACCAGTACCATAATATTTGGACGGTAGACTGGTATAATTCGGGTGCATCTGCAAGAAAAACTCTGCAAAAAAATGTCTTGCGAAATAGTGTGGAACCTCATCGTTCCACGGCAATTTCCCATATGTGGCCAAAAATCTGTTATACAGATGTCCAACAAAGTGGGGGTGCTTAAAATATTGCACCTTCAGCATTTTCCGCTTTGGACCCTCTTTGAAATTGAACATAGAGATGGCGTCTTCCTTTGAAACTTTATTTTTTACTGTATCCCATTTATCAGGACCCATCACCTCTGACTTTCGCCGCCTCATTAGATCGACAAAACTGTCAGTGATTGGTCCCATCTTCTGATATGCATCCATAAAGTTTTCCAGTGAATGCAAAACAATTTGCAAACTTTGTTTTCTCTCCAAAGGAAGTTCCAAGACCGTCAAATCATTTTCCAACCTCTTTTTGACACCTGAGCATCGCTCAAGCGTCATTGCTTCTGTATTCCCTTCCCAGGTAAGTTCATCGCCAACTTCTAAAGGATAGGTGGATGTTGGCGTGTAATCTTTTGTTTCTTCATAACAGGGCATCCTACATCCACCTTCTCCCTCTGCACCGACATTTGAATCTTCGTGACAACCACTCTCATTGTCACCCCTTGCTCTAAATTGATTTCCTACACACATTTGAAAGTAACTTCAAGATTTAACCGCACATAAATTTAAATGCAACAAAATTCAACAAAAATAAACAAAATTTAAGAAACTTACCAGAAATGTTCTCTGGTCCAGAGCTATTCCCTACATTCTTAGGTGTAGGAGTGTTAATGAGAAACCTATCCAAAAAGGTTGCATCCATAACACTAGTTTGAGCAGGTTCTGCAGTTGATCTATTTACAGACTCGGCTGACAATCTCCTTGGACGAGATTGTTGGTGCTCACTCGGAGTCCCAGTTGAAGAAGGAGTCATTGTTCTTCCTTCTTGAGAATGCCTAGAGCGTTTGCGAAGAATGTTTGCATAATCTCATGTCGACATCACTCCACAATATCTATCCACAATGTAGAGTTTATCAAAAAAAATCCAAAGATGTACACAAGTTCAAGAAATTTAAAACACAGAGATAAATCAAAGTTTTAAACAATCAAGCCACAGAAGTACTTGCTCATTAAAAAACACAAATACTGGTCATTCAGCCATGAATCAATCAACTAAAAGATAAGTAAGGGGTCCATAGACAACAGGGCAAATTCTTATCCTTCACTCATCACCCATGCACACAAAAACAACGCATTTCAATCCATAAGTCGTTAAACACCGAAGTGACGACCGTCGATTCAGCTCCGAACCGTCTTTTCAGGCATGGACTGATGTGTAGAGGGATAAGCAACAGAAGATAAAACCACAAACTTTTCACAACAATAAAAAAAACCCACATGGAAGTCATTAAAATCATAAGTTGGGTTCACCAAGGGATTGCCATTCCGTTGAGAGGTTTATCATTCACAATCCACATCAAAGAAAAATACGCAAAAACTAAACATTCATCCATGAATCAATTTGGCCAAGATTTTGGTGTCTTGGATTGCCTGACCACAAGTGCATTCTACTGTATAGACCAATTATACTAACATTGGTCCATGGTATCCTTCACTGATATCATCTTTTATCTAATGGTTTCCCTGTACTAAGGCATGAAATGCCCCTACCTGTTGTTCCTCGTAGTATGCTGGTAGCTATTTCCTTTGGAACCTCTCCTCGAAAAGTTCCCAAGACACTGTGTTTGGGGTAAGGTGCAGTTGTCTTTCCAGGTTGCCCCACCAGTTCAAGGCGCTGTCTCTTAACTAAAATATGTCGATATTTTCCTTTGAGTTGGACGCATAGTCCCTTAAGGAAAAACTTGGTGCTACTTAAACTTAGAAACATTGGTGCTACTTAAACTTAGAAACAGGGTTAGGAGTAAGTTTTATTTATGTGTCTGTAAACAGACATTACTCCTTTAGGGGATTGGCTAGGTTAGGGTTAAGCTTCCGGTCTAAGCGGTGTTGGATGAACTCCACACATGAAAAGCCATGATATGGTTTCCTAGGTGTTCACTAAGTTTCCCTTCAAACTTTGAAATGTGTGAGGGAATTTTGGATGGAATTGGTAGCCATGTTGCATGATGCAAGATGGGATCATTAGTAGGTTTCATTAAATATATAAAATATAGAGAGATAACATATATGATTAATTGGCTACATTTACGTTGAGCACACATGGTTGTGGATTACTTTCATATTTCCTAACTATTGGGAACCAGCCTCCAAGTGATTTTCTTGAGCATATGAACCTAATAATGTTGATCCAAATAGGAAGGATCCAAGTAATGTTGTGTTCAAAGGTTAATCTATGTGGCAATGTCAAATTAGGGTAATGGTAAGACCGGGGACACCTACCAATAGTAGTGGGAATATAGTCAAGTGTTAGAATGTTAGGGTGATGAAGGGTTCCCTATGGTTGTTGATTTTCAAAGATTATGTGATTTTAAGTGGAATCTCACAATCAATGTTTCTTTTGAAATAAATAGAAGAATCAAAGAAAAATAGCTAAATTAAACTAAGACATTTAAGAAAATAAATGAAACAGTATTCATAATTGAGTCTAAGGTAATAAGTTTTTTGATAGGATGTTCAGTCTCTCATACAGGGGCGTGGAAAATTAAAAAACATGGTCCATAATGACTTATGGCGTTCCTCTAAAAAACGTGACTAGGTGTTTCAATAATTTCAACAATCGAGCATGAATACACTAAATGATCACTATTGAAAGTGAGAATGAATGACATTTCCCAATAGTTGTTCAAAATATGATGCAGAATTTCATACCAGAATTTAAGACATCCCATGTATTGGTCACTAAGTTAACTCTTTACAAACACATTCAATATGTTTCCGTACCTTTATAATATATTTCAAATGGAAATAGAATAGATTTACAAAACCATAGGACAATGTACACTTAGTGACTTTGCCAAGTCATACATTGAAAGATTTCCATCAACGACAAACCGAAAACTTTCCAATCTACCGATGGCAAGTGTTCAATCTATAACACAATGGAGTCTATTAAGCATGTGTTTGGGATCATAATAGGGCCGAGTTTATGTGACCAAGGATCCTAGATCAAATTCCAACTATGGTTCACTGCCCTTTGACATGGAAAACCACCCTATTCGAAGATGGATTTGATTCTACCACAAACTACTCAATATCATTCTTCATTTTCTACTAGTAGCAGTTAGAGGAAACATTCTTCTAGGTTTTGTAAAAACCCATTGACTAAAACACACAAATGACTATATATTGAAGAGCCTATCTTATAGGAGATAAATATTGTAAATATATGCGATTCTTGGAGAGGATGACACCAATCTTTAGATGAACTTTGCTGGGATTTATTGCTGGAAGTTTCCATGCGGCTTGAGGGTTTATTTCTACTTCTTCTATATTTGCATGGTTAATACTTTGAGACCTACTTAAAGAGAACATGGACTCCAAACTATTTTCTTGTCCAGACATACTTGCTTCAGCTTCCTCAAACTTTTGAATATCTTTAAAAGACATAGATCGAGAATCCATACTAGGTATTTCTATCTTTACATAGAAAGGGAGGGCTTTGAGACTAATCTCCTGTTGTTCCCAAAGGTGCACGGATTTCTCCAAGCTGCTAGCCTTTTCCCCAGGTAAATACTAGAAAATTATTCTTGCGAGTCGTAGTAGTAGAACTGTGCCTTTAAACAACCCAAGACTACTGATACAGCTCTGGATTCGGAAAACAAATGAATCTGGACATAGAAACTAATATAGACAGATACTAGAAACACCTGAGCGAATAGCTATAACAACGACGTCTGTTAAAGAGATCAATTTTAATAGCACCTCATCATTTAATAAAATACATGTTACTAGTTCCACTTGACTAGCATTTCTTGTTCTATGTGGACATGTGTTCTATGTGGACGTGTTTAAATGAAGGTAATGGTTTCATGACAAATTTTTTTGGTAAAGTTGCAAAGTGTCTCCATAACCATTCCTAAGTACCCCAATGTTGAGCTTAGTTGCTTCATTAGCTAGAAATTCATTCCATTAATTATGATCTCTTAGGACCTAGAAGAAAGCAACCTTTTGTATAATTTTTTTAGATTTTTGTTATTAGGGATGCTAACTATTATTAGAGGAAGTACTATTTGTGAGATCCATATATAGAAATCAATGTCTTTGTTCTAGCTTCATTATCTAGAAGAGGGCCCTAAAGAATGGTATATGCTTCATTCTGATTATTTGTAGAGTTCTCTAGAACCCAAACAAAGGTTGTTTCTATGTGTCCCTCGGGATAAATAAAAAAAAACCCACCACACCTTCCACCCCTAGGTTTCCTTTGGACACTCCATCAAAGAAAAGAAGGATGTATTTATTATGAAATTACCAGATCGAAAGATCATGTTCACTCAACATAAGCTACCATGAGCATAAGCATATAAGCATAAGAAAACAATAAGCATAAAAGCATCTTTTTCATAAGAAAACAATAAGCATTAAGCATCTTTTTCATTAAGCATTAAGCATTAAACAATAAGCATTAAGTATTAAACAATAAGCATTTGGCATAAGAATAAGAAAACAATAAGCATATAAGCATCTTTTTCAAGCATCTTTATAAAAAAATATAACTTTATAAAAACTAACTTTATAAGAAAAATACTAACTTTATAAAAACTTTCCTATTAGCTAAACCAGAAACAAATTTAAACACGGAAATATAAAAAATAATACAACTTTAAACACAGTTCAGATTGGACAGTTTAAAAACAGTTCAAATTGGACAGTTTAAACACAGTTCAGATTGGACAGTTTTGTGTGGAGTTGTTTTTGTGTTTTTGTATCAGCACTACTCTTGTTGATTATCCTTGAGTCCTCCTTGGCAAACAGTCCACTTAAGATCATGGTTTAGATCAAACCCTTGGAGTTTTGATCCATGATCTTTAAACAGAAAATTCTGAGCATATTAAAAGAATAGCATCCATACATCAGGTACATCTTTATTTGCTAAAGGTAAGTACAGAATTTGTTTTAGTTTGAAATCTGAACTTAGTTTATATACAGAAATCTGCACTGATTATAAGTCATATACCTAACATTTTTATAACTGGTTTGTTCACAGGTTTAAAATTCACCTTTAAATGGCCTGATCAGCTGCACTGCAATCCTCATCTGCCAAAGTGCAGGGGTCCCTAATCCTAGGGGCTAGATGTACTTTTTTTTTTAAATTGTTACTGCAATGTGTTTTTTTCCATGTGGAGTTTAATGGAACTAACATATAAATGTGTGTTCAAAATTTGACTCTTATGCTTCTCACTCCTTTTCCCTTCATAAGTACAATCATTAGTTTTGGATTGGAGGTTACAGTTATTCAACCTTGGATATTATTTTTTTTTCTATTGATGAAAAAACTTTATCTGTATCTGTTAGTTTTGAAGTGAATTTTAGATCTGTAGAAGCTCAAATTATTTTAACTAACCATAATGATTGTTGTTATGTATCCGAGATGAAACTGAATATTTAGTAGCCCTGTTTATACCTTAACTAAACAGAGTTTGAGAAGCAGAGAATTTCAATTGTAATTCGTTATCACTATGTTAGTTGGTGAGATCTAGATATATATTGATATGATTGAATTCAATGAACCTCGGAGTAGGCTCTTTGTATATAGACGGTATTGATAATGTTTTCGATGAACATTGGTTGCACTTATAATGTTTTGATTTTATACTAATTGCCTTTAGGGACTAAATCTTGTCAGAATTTGGTACCTGGTCATATGAGTTTTGTAGTGCAGTATAATCGAAATAATATAAGGTTACACTGTAATTAACAGAGTGATCAAAGTGATTACGCAATATAATTGTATGCAATATAACGCAATATAACGCAATATAACATACTGTAACTATATTGTATGCAATATAACAGAGTGATCAGAGTGATCAGAGTGGAGTATAATCGAAATAATATAACAGAGTGATCAGAGTGGAGTATAATCGAAATAATATAACATAAATAATATAACAGAGTGATCAGAGTGATCATATTTATGTTATATTATTTTCGAAATAATATAACAGATATAATATAAATGAGTATAATCGAAATAATATAATCGAAACAATATAACAGAGTGATCAGAGTGGAGTGTAATCGAAATAATTTAACAGAAATAATATAATAGAGTGATCAGAGTGATCAGATTTCTGTTATATTATTTTCAAAATAATATAACAAAAATAATATAAATGAGTACAATTGAAATAATATAATAGGGTGATCAGAGTGGAGTATAATCGAAATAATATAACAGAAATAATATAACAGAGTGATCAGAGTGATCAAATTTCTGTTATATTATTTTCGAAATAATATAACAAAAATAATATAAATGAGTATAATCGAAATAATATAACAGAGTGAATATAACAGAAATAATATAAATGAGTATAATCGAAATAATATAACAAAGTGATCAGAGTGGAGTATAATCGAAATAATACAAGGTTACACTCTGATTAACAGAGTGATCAGAGTGATTACGCAATATAATTGTACGCAATATTGGTTGTGTTATCCTTTAAACGGTTGGTGAGTCGGATTCTCTTTTCTGGTCTTACTTTTTGATTATGTGCGTATTTGTTTGATTCTTCTGAAGTGTTTTTGTATAATTCAGATTTTATATTTTCATGACATGGATTTGGTGTTGGCAGAGTTGTAATATGGATTCAGATCAGGGGAAGCTCTTCATTGGTGGGATATCATCGGAGATAACAAAGGAACGATTGAAGGATTATTTCAAGAGGTTTGGAGATATCCTGGAAGTAGAGATTAAGAAGGACAGGATCACAGGCAGGGTGTGGGGGTTTGGCTTTGTTGTTTTTGCAGATCCAGCTATGGCAGACAGGATTCTATTGCAAACGCACAACATTGATGGCCAAATGTTAACTTTCTTTTCTCTTTTGTTCTCTTGACAAGTTTAAAAGGTTTACAAGTAATGACTAGTTCAGATTACTTTGTTTCTTAATCAAATATATAGGTGGAGGTTAAAAGAGCAATTTCCAGAGACGAGCAACATGGCATAAGCATGACTAGGAATAGGAGCAATATAGCTGGTAATGGTAACCATGGCCAAAGTAGGACAAAGAAGATTTTTGTTGGTGGCTTAGCACCTACAGTCACTGAGAATGACATGATAAATTATTTTCAGCAGTTTGGCACAGTTACCGATGCATTTGTAATGTATGATTCGAGAACTCAATCACCTCGAGGATTTGGCTTCATTGTCTATGACGCAGAAAATGTTGTGGATTTTTTTGTACAAAATCCTTTTCATCAGCTCAATGGGAAGATGGTAGAAGTCAAACGAACCCTTTGCAAGGTGTTCTCTAGTGGCCCTATTAGGCTCCATGCTGAAAATATAACTGTATAATATAACTGTGCAATATAACTGTACGCAATATAACTGTATGCAAACAAAATATAACATACATACAAACACAATATAACTGTGCAATATAACTGTGCAATATAACTATACGCAATATAACTGTGCAATATACATAATTGTGCAATATAACTGTGCAATATAATTGTGCAATATAACTGTGCAATATAATTGTGCAATATAACTATGCAATATACATATATTGCACAGTGCAACATACATATACGCAACATACAGTTATATGTACGCAACATACATATAACTGTGCAATATAACTATACGCAATATAATTGTGCAATATAACTGTACGCAATATAACTGTACGCAAACAAAATATAACTGTGCAATATACATATATTGCA
>CBVK0100247319.1:0-16829 GCA_900067695.1 Picea abies | reverse complement strand
TCATACATTGAAGGGCCCATATGGGACCGAACCCTTACTTCTTCCAATTCTTTAAACAAAGGAAGATGGAATTATCAAAGGTGAGTTATATCAAGCATGTGTTACCTTCCTCGATCTTGTTAAATAAAAAAGAGGTACTCATCTATCTGGACGGGGGAAAATTTTGAAAGAAGAAAGCAAAGCAGTTTTTGAGAACATCATCAGTCACCCTTATAGTCGCCCTTGAACACAAAACTTTGTCTTTGCACACATTTTAATCCATTGAACCTCTACACTGAACCAAACATCTAAGTTTCCATACTCCTTTGGGTCACATGACATAAGTCATAGTATCCATTGCATTATTGTGTTTTGGTCCATGTCATTTTTCTACTGTCATGCCTCAGTGTTCAAGGGAAGTATCTGCCTCAAGAATCAGCCATAAAAAATTTCTTGTTTCAATATCTATGTCAACCCATGTTCTTTTGATCCATAGATTTACATCTCTATGTTAGTTTCATGTCATTGATGGGGGATACATCAAGGCCCTCCTTTGATGAGTCTGTTCCTATCGACTTCAACACATTATCTAGGAACTAGACTTAGAAACCAGTTAGTAACTTGGGAACTGCATGCCTCAATGGCAGGCCTCCTCACTTCAAACAGTGGGTTTACATCATTGACCTCTAATTGGATGATTCCATGGATGTTCTACCTCAACTCATATATTCTCATTCACTAGAATGTACTAGGGTATCTTGGGAATCATTGACATCAATGGTGATTTCCCTTGCACTTGTTAATGGTTTACCTCATTGGCCGGTAATCAAGTGGTTTCTTCCATGTTAGACATCAGGACATCTATTCACATGGTTATATTCATACTACATCAGGATCGCGAGATCGGTCTCGGCATTCCTGCTGAACCGCTCTTCCGATCTCACGGTAATCAAGTGGTTTCTTCCATGTTAGACATCAGGACATCTATTCACATGGTTATATTCATACTACATCAGGATCGGTAAGAAGACCCTGGGTTGAGTAATCACTCTGATATGTACTTTTCTTAGGTTGCAACAGAGTTTCTCTTGAACATTGGCACATATATTGTCACATAGATCCACTTTGTATTGGTCTGTGGCTATGTCATGTCATCTCATATATCCATTGTGTATTTATCATGGCTACGATCAATTCATGTCATGGAAGTATAGATACACATTGTATCTTTGGTGGCTATACTCTTTGTTAATATAATTATGGATCCACAATGTATTTTATGGTGGCCATACCTTGCAAGTCTTTATCACCTAAGTATAGGCATTCCTGCCTTGTGTTTGAAACATGTCATAATATTTTTTTGATGGTTGTGTGCAGCTTCTACCAGGTTCTCTGAGTCCATACCCTTGCTTGAAAAAGTCTACAAAGTACTTTAGTCATCATTCCCCGTCTTCTAACTTCACACTTTGGGGGGAAATATGTTACACATCGAAATTACTTACTTCAGTGATGACCTACTGTCATCATTTCAAGTGTTTAAAGTGTCGCATTTTTGGTCACAAGTGTCACAAACATCATATTGTCATATTGCCTATATCGTGTCTCTAATGACATCACAAGGACACTTGAAAGACACCCTTAAAGACTAGTTTAAGAAGGAGAGATCATCTGATGAGGAGTACAAATATTTTTCCATTGAGAAAACCTCTTAAAAATGAAGTTTGAAGACTAGCGCTCCCCTACCCACTGTCAGGGAGTGATAACACTCCCTAGCCTCCTTTGGGGGAGCATTCTAGCACTCTATGAACCCTTCTGGGGGTGCACTAGGGTTTTTTTAGATAATTTTGGGTAGCACTCCCCTACCCACTGTCAGGGAGTGCTAGCGCTCCCTATCCTTATTTTGGGGAGCGTTTCAACACTATGTGTATCCTTTTGGGGGAGCGTTGGCCTATTTGAAGGAGTCTTGGATTGTTGAGGAAAATCAAGGACAAATCCCCCTCATTTCTGGAGTTAGTTGGATTTGAATCTGAGGTCAAGGCATGATCTTAGGGAGGACCCACAATTTATGGACAAATATCCTCAACCTATCCCAAGAATCTCTAAGGTGGTTGGGTCTCTCCAAGCCTATATAAGGAGGCCTCCTCATTGAAAAAGGTACATGAAATAATAGAGAAATTGAGAAGCACCTAACTTATGATCTCATAAGGAAGGAGATACATTGAAGGAATCAAACTTATGATATCATAAAGGAGATATCATTGAAGTATAATCAGTTTGTGTGTGGATTACTTGAGCAAGGGGTTGGACAAGGAGAACTTGGTGAGGCTGCTACATCTGCATCTACATTTGTAAGTACGTTTCTTTGTTCTCATTAATATATATGTTCTTGGCTTGTTTCCTTCAAGTTTATGTGTATTTCTCATGGACTTGTTCCTTTTGGATAGATCTAGTGTGAAGCTAATCAAGTTAGAATAGGAAATATGTTTTGTCTTTGTTTTTCACTGTATTGTAGGGTTTGTTGAAGAGCTTGGAGATCAATATCAACCTGGATTGAGAGAGGAAAAACTTCATAAAAGGTACTCATAAATTCTTCCCTTTCTTCTTTGATTAGTTTAACTTATTCTAAAGAAATTTCAATGACCAAAGTCAACACCTTTCTATCTTGGTCATAGGGGTCTAAGATCCAAGAGGGAATTCACCTGTTCGTAGGGGAATTTTCCTATGACAGAGGGAAGCAATAAACCACTCCTTATGTTGTTCGTCTGGAATCTAAAAACTTAGATGGCCTATCAAGGTCTTAAACCTTTGATCGAATTCCCAAACAGGTTTAGTCACCTTCTTCTTGATTTCCTTCAACTCTATAATGCACCGTGACTTCGACTTGGGTTTCTTGAACTCTGCACTCATTGTAGTCTTAATGTCATTTAGTGGTTTAGGTTGTACATATCCTGAAACAAACTTCATATACCAACTTAATGCATGATCCCTCAAGGTAGTACTAAACTAATCTCTTAACATCTTTGTCGGTGACTTTCTTAATGCTCCATACAACTTCACATATGAACCAGTGTTGATCAGGATCCTCAAATCCATCTCCTCTAAAAATTGGTAACCTCATTTCATCTGCCATAGATCTTCCTTGGTTTCTCGACTGAGTATGTACTAAACTTCTTGTGACAGTACTCTAAATGCTATGATTACTCTGGTTACTCTGGTTACTTAATTCTCCTAAAACAACAAGAGGAGTAATAATACTTACTTCAATAGTAGGTGCAGTCCTTGAAGTTTTTGGTTGTTCTCAGCAAAGTTATTCTGTCTCTACTTCCTCTACCCTTGCGAACTCTGAATACTCCCCGTTTGATTTCCCTGCTTCTTCTCCATTATAGAAATCTTTGTCTTGTGCCAACGGTCTATAACTCTTCTTAAACAGGTTCGCAAGAAGAACATTTCTAAGTGATCTCCCACTGCGCATGTGTCCAGCCTCTATCTCACTGTGGCTGTCTAAATTCTTGAATATTAGCTTTAAAATCCAACTGATTACTGTATCTTCAAGATATTCTTCTCATGTAATAACTTCTTAATATTCATCTTCAAAAAGTGTATAAACTTTCCTCTAGGTCCCTTAAACAAGTACCTCTCTTCTTGACTATATGATTCTACTATGTCGATATCAAACTCAGTAATGTACCCTCCAATAGTGCTATCAAACCAATGATCCACTGCTCTAGAAACAACATTGTCAACTCGAATTTTTTAATCAACATCATTTTCCAAACCACAGGTGGTCTAGATCTGATCTCAAACTGAGTGTCTTCTAATCTAGCTAACCACTCGTACAATTCCTTATGAACTCCTGCAAAGAAAATCTCATGCACGTCAGTAAAGATGTACCTTCCCAACAATTCTTCTGTACTAATTCTAGGGTTCATGTTTTGAGCTTCGGAAAATTCCCTTTCTTGTTCTTCTATCCACTTCTGAATCTTTGTCTTCGATGGAAATGACCTTGAAATTCCCTCAAGAAGATCCTAGTCCCGACAACAGAACCATTTGTTGGCATAGGGGAAGACCTAGGGTTCAACTCTAATAGCACACCAACAAACCCTAACTACTGGCCCTCTCAGAAACACCTTCGAAGAAGATGAATTCTCACTCAAAGTAGCAATAATGGGGTTTTTAGGACACACATTTCTACAACCAGGGGAAATGAAAAATGATTCCAGAACAACAACGTAATATAACCTAGAGATTATTTAACAGTCTTATACTTAGCTTTGTGAAGTTAGTTTAGGCCTCTTATCTTTAATGGTGAAACAACCATGCAATAACAGTATAACAGATAGAAAATAACAGAACATCAACCACAAAGAACAACAAGATTTACGTGGTTCACCCTCTCACTAGGGATACCTCCACATAATTGTGATTCTTGATATAATAGTTGAAAACATACAGTTCTATTTGCGCACTTAGTTGTAGATCCTTCTCTATATCTCCTCTTTATCTCCCCTCCCTACACACCCAGATGCAGGGTTGATCTTCACACCCAACTGAAGATCCATAATTCTCTACAAAAAAATACTTCTATCTCTTAATATTGTTATCGCCAACCCCTCTCAACTCTTCTAGACCCTTATTTTATGACTCTTAGACATCCCTAGACTAAAGCCTAGGTGCAAAAACCCTAGGCTCCAAAACCCTAGATTCCAAAACCCTAGGTCCACATAAACCGCATTTTAAGGGCTTCACCAACCTGTCCTTCCTTCTTCTCCGCAAGGTGCTCCAAAGAACCTATTAGTGTCTTCCTTTGCTTGTTGACCTGTCCATGATTCATCTTCCTTGCTTCTTTGTCTTCCTTTATATTCTCTTCCAAAGACCTTCTTTTGTTTACTTTGATCCTTCTTTTCTACTTCTTTAACCACTTAGACCCCTCTTAGGTTTGTGTTCCTTCCGCACTCTTCATACCTTGTCTTTATTCTTCTTTAATCTTTGCTTTATTAGTTTTGGAATGCTTCGAGAGGGTTGTTCAATCACATGCATGTTAAGTGGATTTTTTTTTATGCTTCAAATAGATGTTATAAGATGTTCTTTCTCGATTCACATGAATGATGTGTAAATGATTTTTTAATCATAGTAGACTATACTATGTGGTTAAATAATTTATGAAGGGTATTGTTGTTGATTTAGTCGTGAAATTTGAAGTATGATTGTGGTTAAAGGAACTAGATATATCCTTGTTCTTCAGAACAATCGTGAGTCCTGAGACCTTAAGTGTTATAAATCAATCAGATGAATTCTAGACATGAGCATTGATTATGTGTCTTAGAGGTCCTAACCTTGTAGGGTATGTAGGGAGGGTAGGTATCTTATGTTATATTTATGTGATATGGTTGATCTTGAATAATACTGATGTTGTATTCATATTTTTGTTGTGGGGTGATGTGATGAGAATGAATGTGTAATTATTGATGTATGTTGTTGTCGGATATCACTTGTCCTAACAGTTGTTTCAAAAATAAAATTACCTCTATTGTACTCACTTATTTTGATGTCGTAACATAGGGGTATTTACATATGGTATCATAGTAGTTTCAACCCTGTGACATTGGAACATTACACCTTCCAGTGTGTTAAATAAATGATTAAAATTATATCGCTAATTAAATTTTGAAATTGTACATGCAGGTAATCATGGTTAGAGGACGTAGGGGAAGTACACAGTGTTGTGCTGGAGGAAGAGTTGTGACACCTCCGATAGTATCCATGCTAGATGGGTCTAACCCCCAGGGAGAAGAACAAACCACTAAGAAGGATAAGAAGGAGTAGGTTGTTGTGGGAGATGTAGTAGGTATTGTTGGCACAGGGGCAGACCTAGGGTTCAATGCTCAAGAGAGCACCAACAAAACCCTAACTACCAACCCTTTCAGCAACACCTGCGAAGTAGATGAAGTCTCACTTGAAGTAGAGGCAAGGGTGGTTGCAGGATTCTAGTGTCTGCAACCTTTAGCTGGGACACATATATGTGATTGTAACACCTTAACAAAGCACTTAGCAATATAGGTCATCAATCTTTAACCAATATTTATTTCACAGATAAAACCCTAATTATAGAGAATCATAGTATTCAGCTAGATCTACTCTATTCAAGCACTAAGCACATCCACATAGGCTAGATCTAGTGTTCATCCATAATATTAAGAACATAACATTAACATACCTATCTACCATTTATCTATATCAAAGCACTAAGTAAGTAAACATATAAGCACACCAATACATTGCACAAAGCAGAGAAACACAACATATACCTGGTTCACCCCCACCCTAGGGATACGCCCACCAACTCTTCTCTTCTTTATTATCTTCGGTCAAGATTATTATAGGAACATAGCATCAAGATCCTACTTTGCAGAAGATAGGAGATCTACACGCACCCCGCCAGATCCTCCTTCTTTGATATAGGGTATAGCACCAAGCCTTTCACAGTCTCTTATAGTTACTTGCACTTAACCTTGCAAGCCTCACACCGTATGCACAAAGCACTTACAACTCTTAATCACACAAATCAATGCTAGCAGTTATCACTACTTACAATTGACTCCAACTAACCCTTCATTACATCACCTAGTCTTCTATATATATTACAAAATCAGGCCTAAACATGGGTAAACCCATGGGCCGACATTCCCATACCTGTTACATAATCCAAAAACCCAAAAATTCCCTAAAAAGGGGCCAATATCTCATGATATATGCTTCGTCTTGCACTCCTCCTTCGATAGCCTCTCGAAGTCTCCAAAATAGGTCAAACATGACCAAGGATCCTCAAAACTTGTTCAAGGGCCAACAGGCCCCCAACACTCACCTATGACTCGTTCTAAGACACTATGATCTGATTAGTTATTCTTCAAAAGCCTCAAGCTTGGCTCGAGACTCTTTGACCTTTTGTTGTTCCATGGCCTCCTATTCAGTGAACTCTTGGATGACTGCTTCGTTAACATGTCCCTTTAGGCATTGTTCAACTACAGTGACAACTTTCTCTAGTTCTACTCCTCGGCCTTTGATCTCTATGAATAATTGGAAAGCCTCATCCTGTATAGGTTGGAGCCTCTGAGTCACTTCCATAAGTCTGCTCTAGATGGCATGGATTTGATTTTGGGCAGTGCGCTACTCTTGGGATCGCTTCATTCTTTCTGCAGCTGACAGGGGCTTCAACTGCATCTGTATTATCTCTTCTTTTTTCTTTGCCTCCTAGAGTTGTGACTCTAGTGCCTTAGATTCTGAATTCTTAGTGAGTTTCTCATACATCTGGGCATTGTGATAACTTAGTTTCTCACATTGCATGTAAAGGGCCTTTATTCTCTCAACTGTGCTCCAGGTAGTTTCTTATCTTTGATCCCTCACATCTTGTAGAGTGTTGGCCATTGTGCAGAGCTCTAAGTCTACTATTCTCTATTGTAGCTATTGGATAGCTTCTGCAAGCTTCTCTACTTGATGTGTGAATCATTCTTCTTCCTGTAGCTCTAAGCCTATCATAGATCAAAGTGCATTGTTGACTGCTTCTTTCACTTCGAGTTGCTCTATGAGCAACTGTTCTTTTTCTTGTTGCATATGTGCTTTCTCTTCTTCAAATTTTTCCTGAAGAGCAACCTTTTCTTGTTCTGCAAATCTACATTTCTCTAATATTACACCTTTCACTTGATTCAAGGCCTGGGTGGCTTGTTCTATTTATTCATGTGCACAACGAAGGCGAGCTTTGACCACATCAACTAGTCGAAGAATTTGGCGTGGCTCATATGCCAACTTTGGTTCTCCTGATGGAAGGGGTGCTGTGGAGACTGCGCGACTGGACTGAAGGTTCTGTTGTACCCCTCTCAATTCTACCTCAATTCTATCATACATTTCCTCCTGCTTGGCTACTTGTTTCTCCACGATTTTTAGTGAAGCATCGTTTAGAGATGCGATGATCAAGTCAAAATCATCGACAGTAAGCACAGTTTGCATTTTCTTCAAAATGGCTCTAGATTTCTTCCCGAAAGAAGGTTTTGGGGGAGAAAACTTCCTCTTCTTCAGGGGATCATCCACATCTCTGGGTGGTGTTACTTTGCCTTGCTTCTATTCAACTTCCTTTTCATTCATCTCTTCTACTTCATCATCAACCCCTCGGTCAAGTGATACTAAAGAAGTATTTCCTGAGGTGTTGCTTAAGTCTTGGTCCTCTTCAGTCTTCTTCCTTCTGCTGGTTCCGAGTGTATCATGTTCTTTGTGAGCGGCCTCCATGCTATCAAGTTCAGGGTTGGACATCTCTGCAGGGTCAGTGGGGATAAGGAGGTCCTTTGACCAGTCCTTAATGATCTCCTCAAAGTCCTCTTTTATGAGCTTGTAGTATGACTGAAGCTCTTCCTTATGCTCATCTGCTCGCATTGTAATGTATATGAAGTGTCGATATGCACAGAAATTCATCAAGTGTCTGAACCTATGTAGGGTGTTCAGAGTCATGTGAGCTTCAGCTTTGATGGATCTCTTCAGCTAAAGGTGGTATGTGTGGAAAACAACATTTAATTGCCACTGTTTTTTCATATCACTCAAGTACTAGAGTGTGGTGAAATTCGTAGAAAGCATTTTGAATGGCTCGATATCTGAGAATGTTGCACCTTCTGGCTGGAAGCTACCTTGTAGCCTTGCATCCCCTTCTCAACATCTCCATATGTATCCTTGATCTTCGGTTCTAGTGCGCGATCTATGGATTTTCCTGGATAGAAATCCTATGGATCAGGTCCTTGCATACACAATCTTGTGATCCTATGGATCAACATCGGGTCAACTATGATACAGTGGTCTAGCCATAAGTAGCCACCATGGTAACTTGAAAGTAATATCTTGACACAGGTGTTCACTTCTTGGTGCCTTCGAAAGTGTGGGATTTTCATTACATTTAACAAGGTGGAATGCACAAGGTTCATCGTCCATGGATGGGGAATTATCTTTGAGTTCTTCCCCTTCATCCTCGTCAGGTATTTATACAGGGTGCACATACTATAGTTCTTGTGATCTCTAAGGTTGAAGTCTCTAAACTTCAACACTGCAATCTTTGTTGGGTATGTGTTATATTCTTTGCATGTGTGTGTGTGTGGGCACATCAGATACGACAACTACGTTTTTTGCTATTTTTAGCGGATTTTTCTATTTTTAGTGGATTTGTATATTAATCCTAGATTAAGGGATTAGGGTTCTGGTATCTATGGAATACCTAAAAACATTGTATATATTTTATGGCGAATGGTGAAATTTGATATAATGAAAATAAGAAAGGTTTTCTCGGTTGAGGGTTTCCGGTATAAAATCTTTATGTACTCTATGTATGAGCCATTGATTAATTTCTATATTTCTTAAGAATATATATGCATTGCTTTACTTCATAGGTTTAAAACTTACATGTGGTATCAGAGATTGTTTTTAGCTTCAGAGAGACGCCTTTGTTGTTGAGGGTTTGGCTCGGTCTTGATAGATCAAGTTTATCTTGGGTCTGTGATAAACCTGGGTTTAGTGGGATCTTTTGCAATGGAGATTCGAGTAAATAAAGAGGAATGGAGAGCTCATATAGAATTGATATAGAGAAGTTCAACGGTAAAAACTTTGAGCTATGGAAGCTCAAGATGGAGGACCTTCTTGTAGACAAAGAAAAATGGATCGTTGTGGATCCTGGTACACAGGCTACTGGTACATCGTCTACAAGAACATAGGCTACTGGTACACAACCTACCAGTACACAAACTACTAGTACACCAGCTATTGGTATGTCGAAGGAAGATTGGGACAAGTTGGACAGAAGCGAAAGGAGTACTATTCGACTCTGCCTGGTAGATTCGGTGTTGTTGAATGTCTCAAGAGACTCTATAGCCAAGGAACTATGGGATAAGTTAGGGAATTTGTATTAATCAAAGTCCTTGGTAAACAAGTTGTTTCTTTGAAAGAAGTTGTATCATCTTAGGATGGAAGATGGAGATTCTGTGACAGAACATCTAAATGCCTTTAATACTTTGGTAAGTCAACTTGGATCTATTAATATTATGATTTTAGAAGAAGATAAGTGTATTAATTTGTTATGTTCTTTGCCAAAATCTTGGAATAATCAGGTTGTAGCAATAGGTAGTACCACTCAATCTACATTGAAGTATGAGGATGTAGTTGCATCCTTGTTATCTGAAGAGATGAGGCAAAAAAGAATGGATGGTCATAGCACAGATGCTTTATTTGTAAGAGGGCATACCCAAGACAGGAACCCTAGTAAGCCTTCGGGATGGAGATATAAATTTATAGGTAGATCTAAGTCTCCAGGAAAATCTTTGAGGAAATGCTAGAAGTGTTGTAAAATAGGGCATTATAAGAAAGATTGCAAGTCTATGAAGGTTGAAAAACCAAAGGGATCTGATAGTACCTCTTCCATGGAGGCGAAAACCTCCACTGAAGAAGGAGGTGATGTTTACCTAGCATCTACAAGTACACATGTATACCATGATGTATGGTTGATTGACTCAGGTGCATCATACCATATGACTCCTCACAGGGAGTGGTTCTCTGAATATGAAAAATATGATGGTGGTGATGTATTCTTAGGAGATGACTCAACAACAAAAATCTTGAGACGTGGAAGGGTTAAGTTGCTGCTAAATGATGGAAGTATTAGAACTCTTCATGGGGTTCTACACATTCCAAAACTAGCTAGGAGCCTAATATCTATAAGCAAGTTGAGTGATGCAGGAGTCAAAACTGTATTTGAAAAGAACACTTGGAAGATGGTATGAGGAGCAATGGTGTTGATGAGGGGATTTCATTGTGGAACTCTGTACAAGTTGTCGGGAAGAACTTATACTAATGGGTGTAATAGTTTTGTTGTCCTTGAGTAGAAAAATGAAGGAGACAAGACCAATACTGTCCCAGAAAGGAAGACCATGTGGTGGCATCAAAGACTAGGGCATATTAGAGAAAAGGGCCTTCGAACACTACACGGTAAAGGTATGATTGAAGGTATTGTTGACGGGCGAAACAATCCATCCGTCAACTAAGAGAGTGGAACCAGTCCGGGGTTGTCTAATAACCCAAGCCGTTTGGTATGGAACACCCTGACGAGTTTAACGGCTCCGTTGGCCGCTCTGAGGTCTCCTAAGGAAGCCAAAGAGGAAAGTTGATCTGAGCTAAGTGATCTAACTGAACTAAAAACTACTAACTATTATATATACAAAAGACTAATAACTCAAATCAAATACCTAATTACTAATTTAATTACAATTTATTCACAAATGTGCATTATCTACAATCTACAGATTTGAATGAAACCTGTGAAAATGATGTGCTTGTTGTCCTAAAACAGCGAAGGATAACTCCTTTTAATTTTATGATTTACGAACAAGAAAGTAAGTTTACTAAAATTAAACGATCTAATCTATTACTTAACTCAATTACTAGCTAATATACTAAGCAAATAATTGACAAACAAACCTAGAAATTGCTCCAAATCTGCCCTGCGTATGATGATTCCTTAAGCTGGTTGGCGGAAGAAATTCACGCCAATTAGTCCTTATGCTTCTCGAAATGATCAGCTGCACTGCTTCTCGAAATTTGTTACAGGACAATCAAGAAAGAAATCATAACAGTTTACAATGATAAACCTCTGCAAAGGGAAACCTATAATGCAGAAAATTCATATAACAATTCGATTAATGAGTAAGACAAAGCTATAATTCATAAACGAATCAACAACTGCTATGTTCTTTATCTCCTTGGAAGCCACAAGACATGTATAGCAATAATAGATTACATCACTTGCATTTGATTTAAACAACAAAGTGATACTAAACCATAAACAGGATGATGTACAAAACTTGGAANNNNAAGTTGATAAATTGAGAAGCGAAAGCTATAACAACGCATCAATGCTGCTCTAGTTCGAATAAGGATTACATATGCTTGTTCTTCCAAAACTAATGATGCCCCATTACCAAAAACCATAGGTTTATATAGGTCTTTTTTTACAAGATAACTTCTTTGTGAAATAATAGCAAGTTGTTTTACAAAATCTGGGAAGATATTCCCTAAATCTGATTCAGACTTAACAACCTAAACCAAAATCAAATCTAAAATATCTCCTAAATTGTTGCAGCAGGCCCATTTGATCACTCAAATTCGTAGGTACCTGAAAAGATGCAAAAATAAACAAGTTTAAAAGATATTTTAGTTGCAAAATCATCAAAAAAATCAACTTTTCTAACTACATAACAGAACCAAACAATTATGTAGCTAATCTAAGTTAAGAAAAGACCTCTTTTAAGTCAATTCTAACAGAAATATATCAAAACCAATATTTGGTTGCTAATTAAAACAAAACAAAATATTTAGATCACAACAAACCAAAATTACTATATTAATTTAGAACAAACCAAATCCTAATTGAATCTACAAAATCAAATAAATCTTTTACAAAATCCACCAATTTGTTTTGCATAATAAATCTATCTAAGATTAAATGTAGGGAATTAAAAACAGCTTCAATATTGGCAAAAGCAATGGTTATCAGAAAATATTGAATGGCCCTTGAGATAGACTTCTTGACATTAGCCAAGTTCCATGATTTTTCACTGCTGGCTCTGCATCCTCCTCTGTAATATACCCGCTGCTGTCTTTATCAAAATACTGAAAGGAAGTATGAAGATGATCTTCCCTGTCCATTCTGTTCATGTCTGCACAGCCAATGGCATTATACTATGGCAAACATATAGCTGTTCTTCTCAATTGAAATCCCACTGTTTGAATCCTGAAAATAAAATGAGGCCTATCCCTCCCTGTTTCTGGTTTTCAGCTGCATCAACTAATGTGTTAATATTGATAGCATGTCCAAAGATATTCATTTGTCTTGTAGCTGGGACAGTTGAACCACGAGAATTAGACAAAAACCCCATGGCTTGATGTCATAGATGTTGTCCCACTACCAGATTGCTGAGAAGGTGCTGCCTGAGAAGACTTCGGCCCAGCATTGGAATCAACTGATAATGACTGCCCTGTTGTTTCTGTGCCAATACAGACTGTGTAGTTGTGAGACCCACAATTGACTGCCATGATGCCTCAGAACTCTCATTGGTATCAGAAGGCAAAGACATGTAATTCTGGTTTTGATCTATAGAGGCAGGATTCCCTCCACTTTGTTCCGGCTGGCTAGATGAAATGCGGACAAGGGCACTCTCAATGAACTCAACTCTCCATGAGCATCCCGCACATGCGATATCTGCATGATATGATTGCAGTATTGTGGCCATTCTACTAGTCGATCCCTAAATTGTTTAAGAGCTGTCAAGCCAAAGGAAAACATCCTAGAATCCAACGGTTTACACAGAGCATCAAGGACAAGTCGTAGTGCCATACCAAGAGTGAGAGAAGAGACAAGCTGGTGTTTTATCAATGAACCAAAAAGAATCGCAGTAATCTCCAATTCTCTCTCTGGATACCTTGGGAAAAAAAACGGTATTCATCAAATAGGCTTTGTATCATGCAAGCAAAGATTTCTTTTTCCCTCTTCTCAGATGATTCCTTGAAATGTGCAAGCTTTTGCATTACATCGTCAATTGTCAACTGTCCAATATAGGTCTATTGAAAATACGAGTTTGCCTCTTCCTCTATATCAGCTGCAAAGACCTCAGATGGTGACTGTTCTGAAGCACCAACACTTAATAAACGTGGATTAACATGGACAGTTGCAGAATGCAATCGTTTCATTTCCTCCGCAAGATCTCGGGATGCTAATCGGCTCACATTAGCTTGAAGAACTTTGAAGAATATTGCACTTGTCTCCAAAGAACGATTGACAATAGGTCCATAACGTTGGACAAGATTTCCTAGTGAGTCATTCGATGCTTCAAATAAAGTTCTTTCCCTCAGAAATTTTAGACATGCCTCAAATAAAGTATCCCGTTGACTGCTAAGATTATCATTTAGCCACTTTTCAGATTCAAAAACTCCCTTTTCGATGCAAGAGCAACAAGTTCAATTGCAAAGGAAAATGGAGTCACGTCCAATACCATAGTTAAGGCTTTTATCTCTTGGCGTGCATCTAAAATCTTTGAGATAGAGCTAGGATCCTTCGCATGGATATCCATCATACCCCAGAGAACTATATCAGGATTGACACGCCATAGCTGATGTAAGAGAATGCTACAATTAGGATTGGTACCAAGATATGACGGGAAAAGGGCAGCGAATATTTCATGCTGGAGATGATTGATTGCAGTCTTGACTTGGGCAACCACTATTAACAATATCTCTGGATAGTACTTTATAGGATACTCAAGCAATGTATGCACAATGCTACCTTGCCCAATCTCTACCAAATGGCACAATACCTCCACCAGATCAACAGACAGCCATGTCTGGTTAGCAGAACCACATGTAAGTAAACTTCCATGTGGACCTTCAAAGGGGTTCTTGTTGCCTCCTTGAACATGCAAATGTAAATACTTCAGGAGAGGCAGATACAACAAATCTCAAGAAGGACAGTTGACCTTCATCATTTTTCCAGACACTCCCGCAGACATGTTTGAATGGGAAAAGGATCCTGGCAAGTTTTTCCATAAATTGACATCAAAATAGAGAAGGATTTCTAATCTGGCAAATAAAAGCCTTCCTGATCTAGAAATTCCATCACAGACACCCAATTGATTTCTGGAATTATTGCAACCCTATTAGTGATCAAGATCTTTGTTCTCTAATTCGAACGAATTTGTAAGATCGCCATTTATACCTGCAGGTTCTGTCATAGTCAATTGGTGGTTTTGAAACACCATGTTTGAATTGTGAATCTCTTTTTCTTTGTAGCTTTCCTCATTTTCTATTAGGGGTCTCTGTTTTGATTTGTGATGCTTTTGCAACTGCCACAAATATATCGATATCACCTGCTAGCTCAATCACACGGTTGCAAAATTGTCCTATGAAGAGGCTAAACGATGGTACGTTATCATCCACCTTAATGACATTATAGGGATTATGCAGACAATAGCATTCTTATCATTCAAAATCCAACTAAGATATTTCAAGTGTAGATCTGGTAGGAATAAGACAGAATCCATGAACCGATGGCTTTGATACATGCGATCTGGATCTATGTTTTGATAACTACACATAACAAACCTTGTAAAAATTTTTAAGCATCATTTCCTCTGCCACAATTATCTTTTCATATATCTCAAACAACGTTTTATTCAATGACTCCAAACGAGCACCAGCATTCAATTTACGTTATGTAGTCTCACGCTGTCCACTGAGTGTTTTCCAGCTAGCACAGTATACACGGTTTTGCATAGGAGAATCCGATCTGTCCAAGCCCTCAATGTCGTCCAGGGAAACCATGACTTCACAATCCTGATTGCAAATCTTTTTGATTATATCCAGGCTGACATATTTGCATTAAGTTTTCAAATCCAGTTTCTAAACTTGCATCAATCTCCAAACAACGATAAAAGTAAATATGTGAAACCCTCTGCGCGATTTGCAAATCTAAAACAACCATCAAATCGTGGCAGGTGATGAATGGCTTAATTCTTGGCGATGAGGCATGCACTTACAGCTGTAACATCCCCTTATAATCTCACCAATGCATTCGTTTGCGCAATGAAAAGTTTGCATTCCAAAGTTCCTAAAACATTGCAATCTAGAACCTCTCATGATATCAATGAGCCAAGAAACTACAACAATAAGAATAAAAGCATATGAGATCAAAGCTTTAATAAAAAATAAAACCAATAACTCTTGATGCTCTAAAGCTTAGTAATCAAAAGATTCAATACACGCAATGAAGGTAAGAATGGGCTTAAAAGACATAAGTTTGAACACCCTTTGCAATTCATGCGATAAACCAATGGTCGAATCAAACTCAACTATGCGCCAATGTAACCACCGGTGTCCATAGCTTATCCAATGTGTCAATATATGAAAACAACATATCAACAGTTAAAAAATAGCCATAGGCATTACACATGAGTATCCATACATCTTATGAAACCAAAAGTTGAGTAGGCCAGATAGGAAGTCAATCAAAATACTAATGCATTGCAAATTCGACGAAATCCAATCACACAGTCGATATGAGAATGTCAAATGAATATACCAATGTGTGCGAGTGTTATATCATAATGTTCGAACATCTGACATGCAGTTCAAAACCCACAATCAAGTTCTCGCCAATGCATCAATCAAACGTTTAACCAAGGCGTCCAAATGATGTTGCATAAATTGATATGCCAAGAGCTATGATAAGGATCAACACTAATGATTACAAAAGATAAATCAAGACCCCAATGCAATTCAGGCAAATCATAAAAATGTGAAATCAAAGGCTAAATGTCTTTATATAACCCATCGAAGTATGAAGACCGATCAAAGGACATTGCCAATCATGTAAAGATCAATAAAAGATAGGCGCAATAAGCATGATGAAACAAAAGATATCGACAGTTCAGATAATGATCGAAAAATGACCTCAAAAGGAGAAATTTCCATGCTTACAATTGTGAAGTCTTAGCGAAGACAAACGTGCGAAAAGGCGCAAAGAATAAATTCGTCGTTCATATGAAAATTGCGACTAAAAATCAATGTTTGTGAAACATTGGTGTGGGCAGCTTATGAGACAATTGAAAAAATTGAATTGGTTGCCAACAGGTATGTCTAATTGCACTCTGGATTTTGATTTATGTGAAAATTGCATATATGGTAAGAAGAATCGAGTAAGATTCCCATCTGGTGCTACAAGAGCAAAGGGGATCTTAGAGTTGATACACAAAGATGTGTTTGGACCTGTTCATGTTCCATCC
>CBVK0100247318.1:1559-16830 GCA_900067695.1 Picea abies | reverse complement strand
ATATATATATATATATATATATATATATATATATATATAATTCATTCTCTCCAAACCCTAGCTAAGGCATACACCCTAAATAACAAATCCTAGCCACCAGTTCCTCCCAACTAGGAATCACTCCCAACCGAAGTTGTTCACTCCACCAGAGATCCTCAAGAAGTATACACACTGACATGTCTTGTTTGGCACCTACACTTGCATCTCACATGTGTGCAAGATACAACCAATACAGTCTCTCTCTATCTTCTCCAAATCAAACACTTGTAGTACTAAGGTTTCCAAAAGCCATAAAACCCTAGTCTTATTCTCTCACAAGAACCACAAGAACAAGTGCTCCCTTTTCTCTTCTAGGGTTTCAACCAAATCCTATCTTCTCTTGTCTTTTTAGGGAAAACCCTAACCACAGTCTTCTTCTAGAACCATAACACTCAAGATAAAGAGAAAATTACAATGAAAAAAAGTACAAGTGATCTCACAAGAACCACAAGAACAAGTGCTCCCTTTTCTCTTCTAGGGTTTCAACCAAATCCTATCTTCTCTTGTCTTTTTAGGGAAAACCCTAACCACAGTCTTCTTCTAGAACCATAACACTCAAGATAAAGAGAAAATTACAATGAAAAAAAGTACAAGTGAAAGAGACAAGTTCACTCTAGATCTCACATCTCTAATATAAGTATGTGATCAATAAGAATGAATGAACAGACGCTCTCCTCCCTTTAGTTATATGAATGGTGAGGGAGGCCAATAATAATAAAGTGGACCATGGCCACGACAAACAACCTAGCTAAACACAAGATATGTCCACATGTGAAGTGCTCTGACACTAAGTGACACATGTCAAGATCTAAGGTATGCATGCCCACAAAGCAAGGGTCCCAAGGTGATTGCTCCTCAAGAATTTCTCAGCGCTTCTCCTCCAAATGCCTCCAATGCTCCTTAATCCATGTGTACCTCAGCATCAACAACACTACATGATCATCCCTCGACCTAAGTGTCATCAAGTTAAGCATAAGCCTCCATGCAAGCAACCAAGTGTCTCAAGTAAGAAATTGTTGCAGACCCCACCCTTCTCCCTTCAGGGCTGCTGACCTCCTGGTCAAGGATCGATCAAGAAACTGAGTCAGATCGACTCTTTGGTTCCCTGATAAACCCTAAAACCATTTACACAGGTCCTTTTTCCTGTGGCGCGGGTCATATAAGACCCGCGAGCCCTCTTCTGAGCATTGATCAAACCTCAACGCCAATGGGTGCTAGCTCTTCTCTGGCTAAGCCCTTTACTTTACGTGACCACGGTTGTGACCACTCACCTAATCAAAAGGTGCATCATGACTTCATGTGTCGGGTATTTGCAAGTGAGTCACCTCGACTCTCCCGACCTTCGAAATCCCAAACTTTGATTTAGAGCCTATCTTGCGCTAGATCCTCCCTTAGCATTCCTCCACGTGACTCCCCCACTATGACCTGGGGTCAATCTTTTGAGCACTTCAAGAATTCACACTTCGCGTCTCTCGAAATCTTTCTTACTACTCCTTTCGATACTCGAAGTTCCAAACTCTAAGCTATGCTTGCGTCAGATCAACGGTCCATAATCCCCGTGATCTAACGATCCTGCTTTCCACTTCGCATATCGGTACTTTGTGTTTCGTGAAGTCGACGATCCTGCTTTCCACTTCGCATATCGGTACTTTGTGTTTCGTGAAGTCGGAGGATCGCTCACCTCCCTTCTCCTGATCCCCGATTTCTCGAAATCTCCTCGCGTCAAATCAACGGTCCTCAACTCTCTGTGATCCTACATTCCACATGACCTCGTGATTTTTGATTGCGAATCAACGAAACGTTGATCTCTTGCCACGTCTCCCTCCTTGGTGGACAGTTCTGAAGGACTTCGGAACTTCACGACCTCGCGATTCTGCCTCTCCCATGCACTTTCAAAGGGGTAAGATGCATGCACCTTACCTGGATCACACGGTTGTTGATCCTTGGCGCTCAGATCTAACGACTGGGATATGTTCTCCTATGCACTTGTTCCTTTGAGTGTCTAGACATAGATTTAACATTCCAGATCTCTTCTCTATAGTTGATCTAATGATAACTGTCACTCCTCCACCTGAGCTTTGGCCTTCTTCCTCGACTTGGAATATTTCGACGCTTCGAACGTCTCGACCTTCGATCTACACTTGGAATATTTCGACGCTTCGAACGTCTCGACCTTCGATCTACCTCCTGCAAGCCCTATGACTTTGGATCTTGATGTCTTCTTTCCCTCCTGAGATTTGTTAATGAAACTCAACCTCGGCTCTATGCACACTTGCACTCTATGTGCAGCTTCTCACTCCTCCTCCTGGGCTTTCAAAATGCTCATTTTCTAAGGGACTCAACCCTTTTGCGTCTTCCAAAATATTTTTTGGTTCCCTCCTGGCACATTCTGCACTCAACCTCCTGAGCTTTTGAACTTAAAACAATTTCTCTCTGTGCGTGATCCTTGCACTTGGTTGAGTCCTCAGATGGCTTCAAACTTTCAACACTTCGTCTAAGTGTAGGCTTGGTGCACTCCTCGCACAGGTCTTCCTCCAGAGTGTTCAACAACTATGTTTCTCCCTGAGATTTAACTATTCAGATCTCAAAGGTCTTTGTCCCTTTCGCTCCTTGAAGGGATATATTTTCCCTCTTGGCAACTTCTGCTCAAGCACTCCTTGTTGAGCTAACAAAGTGTTTCGTAACTCTGTGAGTGTCCTCTCCTTGACACTTCTCTTCTTTCTAAACTTGAAACAAAGTTCACCCTTGTGCACTCCTTGCACTCGCTCGATGCCTTCCTCGCAGATCTCTACAGAACCTTTAGTGGTTTTGTTCTATGCTTCCTATGCACAAATCCTTCCTCCAGAGTGTTTAGTAACTCTAAGTCTTCTTGAGTCTATGAATTCTTCTGGTGTGCCCTCCTGGCACGTTCCTCCCTGAACTTGATTCGAGATTCAGATACACACTCCTTGTGTTTTCTCCAGAACTCCCAATGTTCTGGTGTGCACTCCTTGCACCGCCTAAAGAACCCAGAAGTGATTCCAACAAACTCATAGATAGAGAATTCTATCTATCCCTGTAGACAAAATCTAACATGCATCTACAACATTCATTCATAAAACACACAAATGGCATTCAAATGCACAAACACACATAGACAAATCATGGGCAAGAAAATTGCTTTGTGTTAATCTCAAAATGCCTGTACAATGTGTTTACAAAAGCTGGACTGCTACAGAGTCTCAACTCTCTCTTCTCCTAACAGTTTTGACTATCCTCTATATCCTATATTCAACCTTCCACACCCACATTTTGGGCGTACCATATTCCTACTTCTACCAAAAGATTCCTCTAGGGTTCCCTCCTTGACTAGTCGTCTACTCGGAAAACAGAAAACCTAACTACTACCTAATTTCTGTTACATTAAAGAGAAGGAGTGGAAACTCCCACTCACGCGTGATCATTCAAGCATGCTTCAAAAGATTCTCTGGCGTTGAGTTCAGGCGTGCTTCAAAATATTCGTCGTAATTGCCAGCGTTGAGATTCTGAAAAGTTTCTCAGGCTCTGAGTGGTCCTGCTCCGCATGCTTGCTAACGATGCTCCTGCATCATACTCCATGACTGGGAAAATCATGAACTCCTGCTCATGGTTCCCTCTACTCTGTTGTTGAGATCCTCCAGGGTCCCATACTTTTTCTTGGAGTTGTTCATATGCTCCTTTTCCTTGCTGCTTCTTTTGTTGATGTTGTTGTTTCTTCTCTGTTGCTATGGCATGTTCTCCTCTGTACAGCCTCCTCCTATTAACAGTTTCTTGTGTTGACTCCAACATCAACCTTCTGATTTCTTCAATCACTTCGTCCAGCTGCTCAACTGGTTGGTCCTTGTTTTGCATACATCTCTGTTGCACTTCCTCCTTTTCAATGGTTAGATCAACCTTATTTCCCTTGACGTCTTCATCTCTTGTGGCCTTCGCTTGCCACCCTGCTGCAAATTCCAATTCTGCAGTCTCATCACTGAGTTGTTGCTCAACTTCTTTCTCTAACATGCTCCTTTCTTTCTCTAGTATGCTCCTCCACCTATCTCCAATTTGATCTGTTAGATATGCCTACTCTGCATATTTACCCCTCTCTCCAGGGCTTCCAGTTCCTCATACAACTCAACAAAATCTATGGTGTCTTCTTCCTCTTCTACTGCAGGCATCTCCTATTCAGCTCCCGAGCTGAAATTTTTGAGCAATTCTATTGAATGTTCTTCTCCTGCAATCTGCATGACTGTCTCTTGGCAGCCATTTTCTTGTTCTAGATTGTTCAACCAATCCTCCAACATCTTCATCTCTTGCTCCCAATGGGTCATAATTTCATCTTAATTATCCTCTTCTTTTGTTGGGGCAGACATCAGTATATGTTCATTCTCCTCCTCTTTGACAGTCCTTGCTAGTTGTCTTTCCTCTGCTGCACCTGCATCATAGACACAGTTAGCTTCAAAATCATTTGGCTCCATGGCCTCTTTCTTGGATTCTTGTTGCACTACCTCCTCATGTGCAACACTTGTATTAGCCTCTGCTGGACTATTTGGCATGAATATTTGAATTCCCCCAATGATCATAACACACCTCTGACCTTCCTCCGCTGCGATAGGAGTATTTAACTTCTCATTGTCTTCATTCACATGGTCTGCAAACCCACATGAATCTTCATCTATCAGCACTCCTTGCTAATATGAATTCTCAGCTGAGTTCATTTCCTCTCCCTTGCCTACCTGGTGATCTAGGATTCCTCCTCTGCCTCCCCAACAGTCTATGATATCTAACGATCCCTCTTCATTTCCCACCTAACAACTTGAACTTCCATCACTAACCTCCTGGTAGTCTATGAGATCATCCACTGATCTCCTTCCATTGCCCACCTAACAACTTGAAAGTTCACTTCTACCCTCCTGGAAATTTATGAGATCTCCTGATCCCATCTCATGGTCCACCTGGTAATATGAATTTCCACTTCTTTCCTTCTAACAGTCGAAGATATCCTCACTTGATCTCATATCATTGCCCACCTGGAAATTTGAAAATTCATCTCTGCCCTCCTGGTAGTTTATGAGACTTGTAACTGCTCTCCCTTCCTCATCACTAAGGGTTTCTCTAACTTCTGGTTCACAAATGCAAGCCAACTCTTCCTTTGTGTCACTGAGGTTTTCAACATGCCTCAACCACTTCCTCCACTCTTTTTGTTGTTTTTTGGCAAACAACTTTTGAACGGGCCATTTTACCTTCCTGTTCAGAGGCCATTCGTACCTCCAATGTACCTTTGTTTCCTGTTGCATATTCAATGTCAGTTGTTCCATTCTTTCTCTTATCTCAATGAGATCTTCATCAATTTATGCTTTACTTTTCTTCGGGTGGTCTCCTCTTCGACCATGCTCATGGCCTTCAGTAGCCATCTTTTATGTCTTCAGCCCTTCTGGCTATCTACTATTTGCTACACACCTTGAAACCATCTTTACAGAGAATCAATACTCTGTCTCCCTTCACCTGTTTTCCACAAGTGAACTTCAGCTTCTGATACCTTTTGATGTCATCAGATTGTCTCTTTTCACCTTCTCACCTCAGCCTACAATCTGCAGACATAATTCAACTCTTGATACTACTTGATGTAGTCAAACTATCTCCTCCATCTCCTTCACCTGAAATCCACAAACGAAATCAACTCTGATACCTCTCGATGGTATGAGACTATCTTGTTTTTTTTCCTCTTCGCCTGAAATCTACAGACGAAAATAATCTCTGATACCACTTGATGGTATCAGACTATATCCTTTCAGCGTCCTTCTTTTGTCTGCGGTCTGAAAACAAAAACTAAGCTCTGATGCCACTTGATGCAGACCCCCGCCTTCTCCCTTCGGGACTGCTGACCTCCCAGTCAAGGATCGATCAAGAAAATGAGTTTGATCGACTCTTTGGGTCCCTGGTAGACCTTAAAACCATTTACATAGGTCATTTTTCTCGTGGCGCAGGTCGTATGAGACCCACATGCCCTCTCTTGAGCGTTGTTCAAACCTCAATGCCAACGAGCGCTAGCTCTTCTCTCGTTAAGCCCTTTCCTTTACGTGACCATGACTGTGACCACTCGCCTAATCAAAAGGCGTGTCATGACTTTGTGTGTCGGGTCTTTGTAGGTGAGTCACCCCGACTCTTCCGACCTTCGAAATCTCAAACTCCAAGTTAGAGCCTAGCTTTCTCTAGCTCCTCCCTTAGCCTTCCTCCATGTGCCTCCCCCACTATGCCCTGGGGTCAATCTTCCGATCACTTCGGGAATTTTTGCTTCGCGTCTCCCGAAATCTTGTCTGCTCGTCCTTCCGATACCCGAAGTTACGAACTCCAAGCTCCACTTGCATCAGATCAATAATCCATAATCCCCGTGATCCGACGGTCCTGCTTTCCCCTTCGCATATCAGGACTCCGCGTTTCGTGAAGTTGGAGGATCACTCACCTCCCTTCTCCCGATCCCTGATTTCCCGAAATCTCCTTGCGTCAAATCAACGATCCTCAACTCTCCGTGATCCAATTTTCTAGATGACCTCGTGATTTTGGATTTCGCGAGTTTTCACAACTTCTGTCTCTGGTTCTCCCGATTGCGAATCAGCGAAACGCGAATCTCTCGCCACGTGTCCCTCCTTGATGGGCGGTTTTGATGGACTTCGAAACTTCGCAGCCTCGCGATTCTGCCTCTCCCATGCACTTTCACAGGGTTAAGATGCATGCACCTTACCTGGATCCAATGGTTGTTGATCCTTGGCGCTCAGATCTAACCACTGAGATCTGTTCTCCTCTGCGCTCATTCCTTTGAGTGTCTAGACGTAGATTTAATGGTCGAGATCTCTTCTCTGTAGTTGCTCTAACGATAGTTGTCGCTCCTCCTCCTGAGATTTGGCCTTCTTCCTCGACTTGGAAGATTTTGACGCTTCGAAGGTCTCAACCTTCGATCTACCTCATGCGAGCCCTGTGACTTTGGATCTTGACATCCACTTTCCCTCCTGTGCTTTGTCAATGAAACGCGACCTCGACTCTGCGCACACTTGCGCTCTGTGTGCATCTTCGCACTACTCCTCCTGGGATTTCAACTTGCTTAGTCTCTAAGGGACTCGACCCTTTTGTGTCTTCCAAAAGACTTTTTGGTGCCCTCCTGGTACATTCTGCGCTCGACCTCCTGAGCTTTTGAACTTGAAACAAGTTCTCTCTATGTGCGTTCCTTGCGCTTGGATGAGCCCTCAGATGGCTTCAGACTTTCAACACTCCATCTAAGTTTTGGCCTGTTGCACTCCTCGCAAAGGTATTCCTCCAGAGTGTTCAACAACTCTGTTTCTCCCTGAGCTTCAACTGTTCAGATCTCAAAGGTCTCTGTCCCTTTCACTCCTTGAAGGGTTATATTTTCTCTCTTGGTAGCTTCCGCTCAAGCACTCCTTGTTGAGCTAACAGATTGTTCAGTAACTCTGTGAGTGTCCTCTCCTTGACACTTCTCTTTTTTCTGAACTCGGAACAGAGTTCACCCTTGTGCACTCCTTGCACTCGCTCGATGCCTTCCTGGCAGATCTCTACATAACCTTTAGTAGTTCTTTTATGTGCTTCCTCTGCACAAATCCTTCCTCCATAATGTTCAGTAACTCTGAGGCTTCTTGAGTCTGTGAATTCTTCTGGTGTGCCCTCTTGGCACGTTCCTCCCTAAACTCGATTCGAGATTCAGATACACACTCCTTGTGTTGGCTCCAAAACTCCCAACGTTCTGTTGTGCACTCCTTGCACCGCCTAAAGAACCCAAAAGTGATTCCAGCAAACTCACAGATAGAGAATTCTATCTATCCTTGCAGACGAAATCTAACATGCATCTACAACATTCATTCATAAAACACACAAATGACATTCAAATGCACAAACACACACAGACAAATCATGGGCAGGAAAATTGCTTTGTATTAATCCCAAAATGCCGGTACAATGTGTTTACAAAAACTAGACTACTACAGAGTCTCAACTCTCTCTTCTCCTAACAGTTTTGACTATCCTCTATATCATATCTTCAACCTTCCACACCCACATTTTGGGCATACCATATTCCTACTTCTACCAAAAGGTTCCTCTAGGGTTCTCTCCTTGACTATTCGTCTACCCGAAAAATAGAAAACCTAATTCCTACCTAATTTATGTTACATTAAAGAGCAGGAGTGGAAAATCCCACTCATGCGTGATCATTCAAGTGTGCTTCAAAATATTCTCCTACGCTGAGTTCAGACGTGCTTCAAAATATTTGTTGTAACTACCCGCGTTGAGATTCCAAAAAGATTCTCAGGCGTTGAGTGGTCCTGCTCCGCGTGCTTGCTAATGATGCTCCTGCATCAGCAACCAAGCCCTCCATGTGTGCTCCTCATGAAGAATGGCATTAAACCACATAGCTCTTCAACCTCCTAAGAAAGTATGTCCATCATAGCATAACCAAAGGTAGTCAACACACTATGCACTTCACATCACATGAAGCACCCAAGCATGATGCAAGCACTTTCAAAGTAACCCCAAAACCTAACACCAATCTCTTCACCTTACTTTTCATGCTTCAACATCCTACTTGATCATTCTAGTAATGAAGATGAGTGTTTTATTAAATATATATTAACAATTTTAAGCCACAATGACACTTGCTCGGTTTATACTATTAACAAATACTCCCATGAGTGATTTCATAATTATTTACATATATTGATATTTGTTGATTTGTTTCTAACATCGTTTTAACCATAAGTATTGGTGCAACAGAAGACTCAACTACCAAGAATACTACTAGTACGTCATCAAAATATTGAAATAGAACTTTCAAAGTAAAAGAAAAGGAGGTTAAAAAAGAAAAAATATTTAGATTTTCATAGCCAAATATACTAAATCTATTTTAGGGGATAACATAGCGTAGACCTTGATAACATGAGTTTGTTGTAGGTATTGCTTCTTTGACTAGTCCAATTGCTATTTAAGGCCTTGTCCTTGTTTCCACTCTCCACATTTTTTTTCCACTCATTGCTTGTGGATCTTTGGGAACTATGATAGCTTCTTGAGTTTATGGAAAAACATGTGCTCACCATCTCCCTATCAAGTTTATATATATATATATATATATATATATATATATATATATATATATATATATATATATATATATATATATATATATATATATATATATATATATATTGGACCCTCACTTCCAAGCACTCCATTGTTTTCTTTGCATTGTGTCATTACTATTTTTACACTTCCAACTAGGCCCTTCCAACTCATCAATGTGCTTAGTCATCTTTAGTCTCTAGGTAATTTTTGTGGGTTGCATATTACACATTTTATCATTAAGCCTTGGGATGATTTCATAGTTATTTGTATTAAACACTATGAGTTCAATGCACAAATTGTTGATTTCCTTATTGAGAAGAATTATACATGGAGTTCTTTTTCTACACACCATTTCCAGGTGTAATTCTTTTTGGAAGGAAACTCTTCCAAAATTGACTATGCTAATTTGTAAATAGTGCCTGTATGGTGGGTGTGCTTGGCTCATGTATATGCCCTAATTAGTAAATAAGGATTTGAGCTTCATTAAAATTAAAATCTACACTATGATTTTTCATATTATTTGCTTCATGGTTGATAATACAAGGGATACCCTATTTAGATTTACTTTTGAAAGGTGAGATTTCCCTTCATAATATTTATAAATATGTTTGAGTTTTATATACGTTAACTTTCAAATCCCTGCCTATTGCATTAGGTCTAAACCTTTGTAGAGGGCGTGACCTTTTGTTATGTTATGGTCTTGGATTATATTCCGCAAACAAATTTGTATACAAGTTTTCCAAGCATGTTTTGAATGAGTTCTCTGAGTTCTCCCACACTTATGAAGTGGTGGGCTAAGAAGTGAGCATGAGTTGGGCTTGGGTTCTTAATATGATGATGTGGACCCTAACTACAATACATGGCCACACTTTCTAATAAGACTCACACCATGCACTATTGTAAGTTCGAATTGATCTACCTCTAGATATTCTATTGGTACTCCAAGGAGTTAGAAATCTTATGGGAATGGAACCTTGGTTTATCATGCAAAAATCCTTGCTCTCTGCAAGTAGTTACAAGCCCATTGGACAATGAAGATTGTTAAATTAATGATAATTAAATCTAAAATAAATAATGAATTTGACATATTTTTTGCTATTGATTATTCATGATATTTCTATGTTACACTCCTTATATATCTTACGGAGTGCTTCCACGGAATAACACTCCCCTTCTTTCGCTTTTCTGAGTACCATTCAGGTGTGGTTGGATTCTGCAAAACGGGGGACTTGGAGCACATCTGTTGTTGGTACAGATTGTTGTGGATTATAACCCGATATGATGTTAGCCCCAACTGGGTCTTTGTCTCAATCCCTGGTAGAGTTCGGCTTCCTCATGCAAAACTAAATAGATTAGACGGGAACCAGACCTGCTGGTGACGGTCGATTATTCATGATATTTCTATGGCTTATGATGATGTATATTTTGCAATTACTAAGATCAAATTGAAAATTCTCTTTATTAAAGATCATTCTTAAGCTTATTGGGCAATTGATGTATATTCTCTATTTTTAGGCCATATTTGACAATTCGATTCAGTTGCATGACGCACTTCGAAAATGCTTCTTATCTAGTGTTGTATATGTCTTTTGATTGGTAAAGACATTTACACTTTTAACACATGAGGCACGAGAGAAATCTTTGCAAAAATAGTATGAATGCAAGCCTACTAAATGTTAGAGATATGATGGTAAGTCTAATATCATTTTTATAATGGGGAAATCTTTCCTTTAAAGACATGTTATATGAGGTGTTGAATCTCATGGAGATTCTCCACTATAATTAATGCCATATGCACATGATGCTTAATATGTTTTTCTTATTCATCTTAAGTATTTATAATAGTAAACTGTATAGTAAATGCATTTTTCCAATATATTATATTCTAAGTATATTCGTAAACATGTGTAATCAACGTTATAAAAATTTGACTTACGAATAATTTAGTGGGGTTTAATGTTTAAATTTTAGAATTTGACTTTTAATGCAAATTATGAAATTTCACTTCAAACCTAAAGGTTTTTAGGATCCATTTCATGTGAGATTTCATCTTAAGGATTGAATCTGAAGTATTAAATTACAATAACTAATATATTTCATTTTTATCCAACTCAATTCACCATGTATCCCAAGAGAATATATGCTAAACAAGTATACTCCAATACCAATAAGTTATAGTCATTAAGGCACATTTCTAAATGTCCATCATAGGTTTGAGTCCTCAAACCCTAGATATTCAACTCTTGCATCAATGCAAACACCAAGATCTCCATGTAACATCAAGAACACAATAACCAAGTCTTCTTCTAAGCAAGACATCACACCAAGCTCAAGGATGATCAAGCTAGGATCTACATGATCTTCCCTTAACTTCCATGCATCACATAAGAGAAACCTTTATATATACAATAGATGAGGGAGTATAACATAAAACAAGGACTTAAGTCCATACAAGTAACCAAAAAGGTGACCCCACATGTAATGTTCTAAAATACAAAGATGTATAAGTGTCATATAGGGTTTATCTAATCCCGAAGATAAAACGACCTTAAATCATGATTCTCCTAGGGATCAACACCCCTCCTCCAAGATGGTGCACTCTCTAATAAGATGTTATTCTAATGCTCCTCTTCTACAATGGTATCCAAGTGCCCTCGTGCAAGGCATTCCTCTAACTATGTGCCACATGTCCTCTTGTGTGCCTAATGATTCTCTCATTTGCACTAGTGTGATTACCATGCTCTAATGCTTCTCCTCAACATATGTGTATGAGTCCACAACCCACCTGCGTAAAATAAGCTCCTCAACCCAAGCATCCTCAATTCAAGTGTACAACATCCAAAGTGTCTATCATATTGTCCCAATCTCCTAGGGCTAAGTGCCTAACACTCCTCGTAGGTAGATTCCACACCTAACCAAGCAACTGACTCCCCACATTGTGTGCACCCAATGGGTTAGTAATCATGTCGATAACAACATCCTAGGTAAGAGTGTCATGTTAGCAATCTAATCAAGTTCAAGCATCCACTCAAATTGATCCATCCATATGTCCATAAAGTATCACCAAGAGACTAGTGTTGGGTGGAATTATTTTTGGAGTGACCCCAAGAGGTTGCACTCCCTCTTTACATGAAAATCAATTTTTGTAACACCAATTGACTCCCTCTGAATTTGAAACTTGTAACTCCAATGCCTCCACAAAGATGAAAGATTACTCCTCCATCATGGAAGAACATCATATCTACTACAAGAGTCATGCCCACAAGTACATTACCGCATAGCCTAGCATTCAAACAATCATTGCTCACAAAGGTGTGTGTCTCTCCAAGCAATCTGCAACTTGGCCTTTGGATGGTGAACATGCAAGGAAATTACAAAAAATCAACTTGGTTTACACCACCAAACCGAAATACTCCCTCTTCCCCTCTACTAGGGGCTCCAAAACAAACATGACCACTTCTTAAACTAAAGTAATCTGATCATGGATCATTGTTTCCTACTAAACTCTAAAATCACTTCAAAAAAAGGAGGATATCAATAATAATCTATCAAAACTCTAACATCCATAAATCCATCACCATGGGCCAAAATATTTTATCACCACATCAAGATCTATTGAGGACATGATGAAAAGATAATACATCTTCAACAAGACTAATGCAAGTGGATCTGGAATATAAAAAGACTCATCAATTTGAAATACAAGATTGTGGTAAGAGTAACAACAAACCATAAAGGGTCATCATCGAATTTTGAACATGAGAATCCCTCTCAGACATCTCAAAACCTTAGGAAATTGAAGCAATAACTAGGTCACATCCCTCTTTCTAGGAGAATCCTAAGGCAAGAGTATCATCATAGCCAACTCCCTATTCTTAATAGAATCCAATAAACTTGTAACTAGTACTCATCACTACTCCCATCCATGCAAGCCTGGAATCAAATATTGATTCCACTACCATAGCACATTTTTAACCTATCTCCAAGTCAGATCTTCCACACCCTTATTCAATGCCAAATTCTATAAGACAAGAGAGCACACATATGAAGAATACAATGTGAAAGATCTACTCTCCAAGATCAAGGACAAGGTACAGATGCACAAGCTCAACAATAACTTATTATCACACTAGCTATCACATCCATGATCAATCTCTCCACAAATGTACACAATGTACAACCAATATTGTCCCCAAGGGATACTACTAGAATCTTCCTTCTACAACAATCATTGAAGCTAATCAAGTTCTTTGTTTATGTAAATTCCACCATCAATGAAGTAGATCCTCCCCCCATCACAAGTGAAAACACACTCGCATCCACTGGAAAAAATCAACCACCTATTATAGGTCCTCCTAGGAATTATACCCATTGAAAATAAATCCATTCCAACCACCAATAAAGTAGAAATACCACCTATCATAGGTGAGAACTCATTGACATCCACCAAAACAAATCAACCACCCATCACAGTCCTCCTAGGCATCACAACCACTAAAAATAAATACACACTAGCCACAAATAAGGAAGAACTACCACCTATCATAGTTAAGAACACATTGATATCCATTGGGAACATATTAGCCACCTATCACAGGTCATCCTAGACATTGCACCCATTGAAAATAAATCCATACTAGCCATCAATAAAGTAGAACTATCACCTATCACGGGTGATAACACACTAGTATCCAATGGAACAAATCAACCACCTATCATAGGTTCTCCTAGGCATTACACTTGCTAAAAATAAATCCATACCAACTATCAATAGAGGATATCTACCACCTATCACATGTGAAAACATATTCTCGTCACAAAATAAACTAGGGTTTCAAAACATCCAACTCTTCATGAGTTCAGGTGCTCATCTCAAGCGCTTCACCACATCAAAACATCCAACCCTTCATGAGTACATGTGCTCATCTCAAGAACTCCACCACATCAAAACATCCAACCCTTCATGAGTGTAGGTCTCACCACCCAACAACCACTCTCAGGTTCAACAATTTAAATATCCAACCTTTAAATCAACAAGAAGGTAATCGCATCCCAATCAACTATCATACCATGTTGAAATTTCAGAATTTGACTTTTAATGCAAATTATGACATTTCACCTCAACCTTGAGGTTTCTTGGATCTATTTCATGAAAACTTTTAACCTTGGGGATGAATATGAAATATTAAAATATGGTAGCTAATATTTCATTTCTTGTCAACCCAATTCTCTAGGAAACCCAAGAAAATAAATACCAAACAAGTGTAGTTGAATGCTAAAAAGTTGTGTCCATTAGGGACCACTTCCCAAGAAAATTACAAATTTGAAAATAATTTAACACGAGGTATTATTACAACATTAAATATGCTCCTTTATCTTCCAAATATGTGTTAAATCACTTAACCAATTCAACTCTATGTTTTGTCAAATCAACATGCATAACTAGGGTGTGTGTGTGTGAAGTATAAGTACAAAGCACAACTTTATCATGACATCGATATGACTCAAGCTCTTCAAACTCTATATAGGGAAATCATAGGAAAACCCTAGCCACCCACTCCTAGCTAGAAATCACTCCCAAACAAAGTTTTTCAATCCACTAAATATCCTCAACAAGCTAGTATCCACACTAACAAGTCCTGCTTGGCACATAGACCAAGCTTTTATCACACCTTTCCACACTAACACTTGTATTTCTTAAGGGTTACAAACCCTAGCCATGTTGCATCACACAAGTACATGGAAAGATAACTCCATTGTTAACATCCAAGTCTAAATGCCCATCCTATTATTCGAGTCCTCAAACCCTAGGTCTTAACTCTTTTATCAACACAAGCACCAAGACCTCATTGTACGGTGTTGCCCTACCTCAAGGGTTTGATAATAGTGGAGGTCATTCAATGTAAGGTAGCTAGAGAGGTAGTGGGGGGGCCCAAAGGGCTTTATTTAATAATATAGTGGACCTAGTCCACCTTACATTGAATGACCTCCACTATTATCACTATGGGCCCACTATGGTAGTTAGATATAATAAATGGGTAATTAGATATAATAAATGCAAGAGGACTTCTTAGAAGGTTCTACTTCTAGAAGATTCCTCCTCTAGAAT
>CBVK0100247317.1:0-16831 GCA_900067695.1 Picea abies | reverse complement strand
AGTATAAATAAGAGGCAAGGCTCTCTCATTTTTATCACACTTGGGCATATTGAATATCTACAAGTGACTGAGGTAACCAAAGGATATCTAAGCATAATTTCATAGGGAAGGTGAAGTAAAGTAGGCTAAAATTCAAGGGAGGATAAATTCTTTTGATGATGATTTCTAAGGTATGTTATTTACAGGGCATCTCACCATTTTCGTAATAACTCTTTTTATAGAATGATTCAGACCATGAAACTGAGGGGTCGTTGAGGAAACATATCCAAGTAATTGTGATAAAAATTTCACCTTGTGGGTCATTGTATTTTTGGAGTTACACTCTATGGAAAATAGGGTTTGTGGCTAGTGCTAAAACTAGTCTAAAATAGGTGTTTTGGGTAAAAATGTCATAACTTCTTCATAACAGATCCACATTCAATAATACTAAATGTATTGGTTAGAGTACAGTCTGTAGTATTATGTGTACCATTTTCAGATCCATGCAACAAATATTTTGTTTGGGGCACTCTCTACACGTTCTCTCTCTAGAATAAACCAGAATTCAACAAGGTATGCCATTTTTGATATAACTCATTTTATGAGAGGTTACAAGTAGTGAAACCTGGAGGAATTACAGAAAAGACACTGAAGAACATTGTGTATTATTTTCATATCTTTATTCATTACAGGTATATAGTAATGATTATTTCAAGTTAGGGTTGTTGATTAATCCAAAATTAGTCATGTGAGACTAAAGTAAAGTTTGATGAAAATGATAGTCTCTTGTTGTTAAAGTTAAGGAAGGTTTGTAGGTATGTGATCATATACACCATGTCTATTACAGAGTTACAAATCAGATTTGGATGATGAAATTGATGAGGGATTTTGGTTGAGGTACATGTCGGGTACATGGTTGAGACAAGTAGTTGATGAGTTGGCACATACATCAGATGTGTAGTTGATGATGTTGGTACATCTTGATGATTCATAGTTTATGTGTATTTGATGCATGATTGGTACAAATTTGGTGCATGGTTGATGCACTCGTTGATGGTACAGGTTGAGGTACAGGTTGGTGCATGGTTGATGCACTTGTTTATGGTACAAGCTGATTACAGGTTGTTTGGTACAGGTTGGTGCATGGTTGATGCACTTATTTATGGTACAGGTTGATTACAGGTTGATTGGTATAGGTTTACAATAATATATCTCACAGTTATAGTGTGACAGTGGTTCCATCATTCTACTTATATTTCAGGGTGGTTGGACGAGGCAAGGACAAGTGGTTGTAGCCGGAGAACATAGGGGGGTGTAGCCTCCTTCTGGTTGTAGCCAGATAATTGGGGAGTTATAGCTTCCCTCATGTTATATCCTGGGAAACTAGGGGGTTGTAGCCTCCTTCTAGTTGTAGCCAGAGAATTGGGGAGTTGGAGCTTCCTTTAGGTTGTATCTTGAGAAACTAGGGGGTTGGAGCCTCCTTCCAGTTGCAGCTAGAAAACAAAGGAAGTTGGTGCTTCAAATGAATGTAATTATTAAAGACATATAATAAAAATCATTATGTGTTTTTCTCCCACTTTGGGTTTCCATGTAAAAACATTGGTGTATTGTGTATGTGTATCATTGTTCATTTGTTCATTGTTTATTTACTCTGCATCTATTGGATGATAATGCTACATTGATAGAACACTTGCATTTTGTGGTTAAAAATGATTATTTCTCTATTATTGATTCACCCCCCCCTCTCAGTAATCCAACAATTGGAATCAGAGTCGGTTCCTTCAAGAATCAATTTAACCACTGAAAGGTATATCATGGAGAGAAACAACATGTATAAACATGGAATACCATAGTTTGATGGACAAAAGTATGCATTCTAGAGCAGAAGGATGAAAACATATGTACATGCACAGGGATTTGAAATTTGGCAATCTATAGTAAATGGATACAAAGAACCATTAGTTCAGCCAACAAGTGAAAGAGCAATAAAACTCGGTCAAAATAATTCCAAATCCATAAATTCACTTCTGAATGGTCTTGGTGAATTGGTATACACCAAAGTTATGCATTGTAAATCCACTAAAGAGATTTGGGACAAACTTCAAAATATTTATGAAGGAGATTCAAAAGTCAAAGCAGTAAAGCTTCAAACTTATAGAGGTCAGTTCGAACAACTAAATATGAAAGAATATGAGAATTGCAGCTTACTTCTTATGAGTCGATGAAATAGTAAATGCAAACATAGGATTGGGAGAAGAAATTAAAGAATATGTAATTTTTCAAAAGGTAATAAGATATCTTCCTATGAGATTTTATCCTAAGATATCAGCACTAGAATAAAGAGCATATCTAGACTCAATAAGCATGAACGAACTATATGGAATATTCACAACATATGAAATGAGAACTGAACAGGAAAATCCAGATATAAAAGAAGCGGGTTTCAAAGCATCCAAAAGGTCAAAGAAAAAGGAAAAGAAAAAAGAAAAAGAACATAGCAGCAACAGTGACATATCGAAAGATGATGAAGAAATGACCAATTTTGTCCAAAGATTGAACAAGGAAACAAATGGCAGATATAAAGGTAAGATTCTATTGATTTGTTTTAATTGTGATGTATTGGTCGTTTTGCTAGCAAATGTCCTCATAAGAAAAATAAGGGGAATGATGAAGATTACTGAAATAGAAAACAAACATATAAACGAAAATGAACTACAAAGAAAGTTTTTCAGAAAAGCTTATGCACCAAAGAAGACATCTCCTCATCATATGAAGATGAAGTCGGTGACAGTGAGACAAAAAGAGTTCTATTCATGGAAGTATGAGAATCTAATAAAGAAGACACCGAAGAATAATATGAAGAGGCAGAAGTTGACTACTGAGAAGAATTGTTGACTGCCATAGAAGTTATAAGAAGAGAATAGAGGAAAAACAAGAAGCTACAAGTAGAACTAGACAAGAAGGAAGACACTCGAGAACTAGAGAAGATCATCACGGAATTGAAGGTTCAAATAGAAGAATATAAAAGAATTGAAGAATCACTCAAAGAACAGTTAGAAATAAGAGACAGGATCATTGGAAATTTGGAAGCAGAGATTGTCACATTGAGAAAGGATCTTCAAAAGAAAAATATGCAAAACAACTCAAAAGTATCGGATGACATTATTAGTAGTCAAAGGCCTAATCATGACAAGTCCGGACTTGGATACAATAAAACAGAAAATGGATCAAGCTCCAAATAAACAAAACAAGAAACATATCGAAAACATTATGCAGAAACAATCAAAAGGGATAGGAATACTTACAAGGAAGATTACAGGGACACTCCTCCAACGCGAAGATTCATATTTCATAATCAACGAAGGACAAGAAACAATTATCAGTATATTTATCTACAGCTGAAGCAGAGTATATTGCAGCAACAAGATGTTGTACTCAGTTTCTATGGATGAAACAAACTTTGATAGATATACAGATTGAGTATGATGAGCCCATTCCAATCTATTGTGATAATACAAGCGCCATCAGTATCTTGAAGAACCTAGTGATGCAATTGAAGACAAAGCACATTCCAATAAAGTATCACTTTCTACGAGAACAGGTTGTAGAGAAAAACATCAGAGTTGAATATGTGAGCACAAAAGAACAAGTGGTAGACATCTTTACAAAACCTCTTCCAAGGGAAGCCTTTGAGTATTTTCTCCAGAGACTCAGAGTAATTTATACTCCAAAATGAATGTTTTTGAATGCTTATCTTATATGTCTTAGATTTACATGAGGAAGCACCATAAAGAGGAAAGTTCAGGTTGGGGGATCAGTTTCAGGAATATTTCATTCAAGGGGAGTATCCCCAAGGACACTTCAGTTAAGGGGAGCAACCCTGGATGGAAAGATACATTTTCCATTAATGACAAAGGGGGAGAGATTTATCATATGAAAAGGTAAATGCTTGGAGAAAGAGAATAGAGGCATGGTTCCAGGGGGAGTGGTGGTCACAAGGGGAGCATGAGTGATATGACTTCAGTATTGCATCAGAGTGTTGCCATCAATGCCAAAGGGGGAGACTTTTTATTATTTGGGTTGGTTGTCATTGATGTCAACCCTTGAAGAAAGTCTGATAGAAAATTCTGGTAGCACAAATGTTTGGGTAATGGACCCAAGCTTGTTTGATGTATAATGGTATGAGTTTTAATCTATTTGAAGGTAAGACTATTCTGGATGGATATTACATGTCATGTCATTTCTTGTGGTATGTAGAATGTCACAGAACTCCTCATGGTTAGAGAGTTATGGCCATGTGACGTTGGAAAACTTTCATGAGTCATCTAGAAGCCCCAAAAGGTCAAAGTAGTCAAAGTGGTTGCAAAGAAAAAATTATTTAAATAATAAAGTGAAGTGATGAGTGTACTATAAGTCAAAGTGGATACAAAATAAATTATTTAAATAATAAAGTTAATAGAGAAATTACTAAGTGGACGAGTGGTTAGAAGTGGGTTAGCCCTAAAATAAGGAAAGTGGTTTAAGATATTTTAGAAGGTAAAGGGAGTATCTTGGCTAAGCAAAGGGATTATCTTAGCTAAGCAAGAAACAATCATCGTTATCTATATCTATAGCTGAAGCAGAGTATATTGCAACAACAGGATGTTGTACTCCAGTTCTATGGATGAAACAAACTTTGACAGATATACAGATTGAGTATGATGAGCCCATTACAATCTATTGCGATAATACAAGCGCCATCAGTATCTCAAAGAACCCAGTGATTCACTCCAAGATGAAGCACATTCCAATAAAGTATCACTTTCTACGGGAACAGGTTGCAGAGAAGAACATCAAAGTTGAATATGTGGGCACAAAAGAACAAGTGGCAGACATCTTTACAAAACCTCTTCCAAGGGAAGCCTTTGAGTATTTTCGCCATACTCGAAGTAATTTCTACTCCAAAATGAATGATTTTGAATGTTTATCTTATATGTCTTATATTTACACGAGGAATCACCATAAAGAGGACAATTCAGGTTGGGGGATCAGTTTCAGGAAGAGTTCAGTCTGGCGGACTATCCCCAAGGACAGTTCAGTTAAGGGGAGCAACCCCAAATGGAAAGATACATTTTCCATTGATGACAAAGGGGGAGAGATTTATCAGATGCAAAGGTAAATGCTTGGAGAAAGAGCACATAGGCATGGTTCCAAGGGGAGAGATGGTCACATAGGGAGAATGAGTGATATGACTTCAGTATTGCATCAAAGTGTTGTGATCAATGCCAAAGGGGGAGGTTATTTATTATTTGTTTTGGTTTTCATTGATGTCAACCCTTGAAGAAAGTCTGATAGTGAATTCTGGTAGCACAAAGGTTTGGGTAATGGACCCAAGTTTGTTTGATGTATAATGGTATGAGTTTTAATATATTTGAAGGTAAGGCTATTCTGGATGGATAGTACATGTGATTCCATTTCCAATGGTATGTGGAACATCACATAACTCCTCATGTTTAGAGAGTTATGGCCATGTGAAGTTGGCGAACCCTCATGAGTCATCTAGAAGCCCCAAAAGGTCAGAGTAGTCAAAGTGGTTGCAAAGAAGAAATTATTTAAATAATAAAGTGAAGTGATGAGTGTACTATAAGTCAAAGTGGATACAAAATAAATTATTTAAATAATAAAGTTAATGGAGAAATTACTAAGTGGACAAGTGGTTAGAAGTGGGTTAGCCCTAAAATAATGAAAGTGGTTTAAGAGACTTTAGAAGGTAAATAATAAAAGTATAAATAAGAGGCAAGGTTCTCTCATTTTAATCACACTTGAGAATATTGAATATATACAAGTGATTAAGGTAACCAAAGGATATATAAGCAGAATTTTAGAGGGAAGGCGAAGTAAAGAAGGATGAAATTCAAGGGAGGATAAAAATTTTTGATGATGCTTTCTAAGGTATGTTATTTACAGGTCATCTCGCCATTTTCGCAATAACATTTTTTCTAGAATGATTCAGACCATTAAATTGGGAGTTCGTTGAGGAAACATATTCAAGTAGCTGTGATAAAAATTTCATCTTGTGGGTCATTGTATTTTTGGAGTTACACTCTGTGGAAAATAGGGTTTGTGGCTAGTCTTGAAACTAGTCTAAAACAGGTATTTCAGGTAAAAACGTCATAACATCTTCATAACAAATCCAAATCTAGTAATACCAAATGTATTGGTTAGAGTACAGTCTGTAGTATTTTTTGTACCATTTTCAAATCCATAAAAAAAAATATTATGTGCAGGGAACTCTCTACAAGTTCGCTCTCTAAAATAAGTCAGAATTCAACAAGGTATGCCATTTTTTCTATAACTCCTTTTTGGAGAGGTTCCAAGTAGTGAAACCTAGAGGAATTGCATAAAATACACTGAAGAAAATTGTGTACTCTTTTCAGAGATTTATTCATTACAAGTACATAGTTATGATTATTTCAAGTTAGGGTTGTTGACTAATCCAAAATTAGTCATGTGAGACTAAAGTAAAGTTTGATGAAAATACTAGTCTCTTGTTGCTAAAGTTAAGAAAGGTTTGAATGTATGTGACCATATACACCAGGTCTATTATAGAGTTAAAAATCAAATTTGGATGATGAAATTGATGAGGGCTTTTGGTTGAGGTACATGTTGGGTNNNTGGTTGAGGTACATGTTGGGTACATGGTTGAGACAAGTAGTTGATGAGTTCTCACATACATGAGGTGTATAGTTGAAGATGTTGGTACATCTTGATGATTCATAGTTTATGTGTATTTTATGCATGATTGGTACATATTTGGTGCATGGTTGATGCACTCGTTTATGGTATAGGTTGAGGTACAGTTTGGTGCATGGCTGATGCACTTGTTTATGGTACATGTTTGGTACAGGTTGGTGCACGGTTGATGCACTTGTTTATGGTATAGGTTGATTATAGATTGATTGGTACATGTTTACAGTAGTATATTTCACATTGATAGTGTGACAGTGGTTCCATCATTCTACTTATATTTCAGGGAAGTTGGATGGGTCAAGGACAAGTGGTTGTAGCCTCCTTCTGGTTGTAGCCAGAGAATTGGGGAGTTGGAGCTTCTCTCAGGTTGTAGCCTAGGAAACTAGGGGGTTGTAGCCTCCTTTTGGTTGTTGCCAGAGAATTGGGGAGTTGGAGCTTCCTTCAGGTTGTAGCCTGAGAAATTAGGGGGTTGGAGCCTCCTTCCAATTGTAGCTGGAAAACAAAGGAAGTTGGTGCTTCCAATAAATGTAATTCTTAAAGACATATAAGAAAAATCATTATGTGGTTTTCTCCCCCTTTGGGTTTCCACATAAAAACACTGGTGTACTATCTATGTGTATGATTTATCATTTGTTCATTGTTTATTTACTCTACAACTATTGGATGATAATGCTACATTGATATAACACTTGCATTTTGTGGTTAAAAAGGATTATTTCTCTATTACTGATTCACCCCCCCTCTTAGTAATCCAACATATACCTAATGCTATTTATTAGAAGCATATAATAATAACAATAATATAAGATCATTTTATTAATGTCCAACAAATGACATTGTTACAAATAATAGTATTTCCTTACAATCTTCGAGGGTTAGCTCAATCGACTGGTGCCATTATTGCCAATAAGTTTTCAATAATCTAACATGTTGTGAAGGTCCTCAGTTCAATTCCCTCATGGTCAAGTGCACTAGTCTAAGTCACCTGCTTGACATTGTGTACCATCTTCAAATTGGGGGAAAGTGCCCAAGATTTTCCATGGGAGTTATTTCAAGGGGTTAAAAAAATATTGTTACCTTGCAAAGATCAACTTGCGAGACCTAGTCATGATTTTGTTAGATTTTAAGGCATTGTCATGACATATCCCATAGTTGAGATCAAGGAGGAGAATGCAAAGATTTTGGCTATGAGGAGTAAAACATATAATTTTTGGGTATGTGTTATATTATTTGCACGAGTAGTGCACTTGACCATGTCTTGTGAAATGTGTCACATATTTAGGTGGCTTTTCGGCACATGGTTTCTTTTCCAATGGTTTTCTATTTCTGGTTAAGGAATTAGGGTTGTTGACTAATCCAGGTCATTGGGTTAGGGTTTTGGATGTCACTGGCTCCTATATGTATATTGTATTGTTGACAATGTAATACAATGAATAAATATAGAATATGTTGGCTTTCCCGGTTTGGTTTTCTAGGGGAAAAATCTCTATGTAATGTTTGTATTTTCCATTGTATATTTTATGTTCTTTTACTGAAAATCAGTTTGCAGTAAATATTGTACAAGATTAAAATCTACATTTGGTATCAGAGATTTGTTGGATTCAGAGGGATGCCTTTGTGGTCAAGGTTTTGGCTTGAGATTGTGATAAGCCTTGTTAGAGTGGGAGATCTTTGGTATTGATTTTTCAGGGGAAAAGAAATGACAAGCAATTCGAAAATGGAGATCAGGAAGTTTAAAGGGAAAAGTTTGAGTAGTGGAAGCTCAAGATGGAAGATTTGTTGGTGGACAGATATCAGTGGATTGCGATAGATTCAGGTACTACACCTACAAGAAATTTAGTAGATGACTAGAAAAAGTTGGATCGGAAGGCGAACAACACAATCCGATTGTGTCTCTCATATTCATTATTACTGAATAAGTCAGAGGAAGTTATAGCCAAGGATGTATGGGATAAGTTGGAGAATTTGTATCAGTCTAAGTCCCTAGTGAATAAACTATTCCTAAGAAAGAAGTTGTATAACCTAAGGATGAGATATGGAGACTTGGTGGTAGAGAATTTGAAAGCCTTCAATATTGTGGTAAGTCAGTTAGTATATGTTGAGATTAAAATTTCAGATGAAGATAAATGTATCAGTTTATTGTGTTCTTTAACAAATTCGTGGGATAGTCTAGTTGTGGCAATAGGTAGTAATGCAATTGCCTTGAATTTTGATGAAGTGGTCTCATCCTTATTGTTGGGGGAGATGAGATGGAAGAATATGGAAGGACATAGCACAGATGCATTATTTGCAAGAGGACTTTCCTAGGAAAGAAATAGATCTAAGTTCTCAAGTGGGAGATCTAAGTCTAAGGGTAGATATAAATCTCCCGGAAATTTTGTAAAGGTATGTTGGAGATGTGGAAAATAAGGGCATTACAAGAAGCACTGTAGATCCAAAGTTGAGAAAAAGAAGGGATCTAAAGAATCTCCTTCTACAGAAGAAAAGACCTTCAAGGAAGGAGGGGATGTGTACTTGGCTTCTTCAAGAACACATGGATATAATGAGGCGTGGTTGGTTGACTCTGGTGCATCCTTTCATATGACTCCCCACAGGGAGTGGTTATTTGAATATGAAAGGTATGATGGAGGTAATGTTTTCTTAGGTGATGGTTCTATTGGAACACATATAATCCTAAAATTTGAACTTTACATTCTCCACTTCATGAAAATATGATCTTTCCCAAAGTTGTAATTCAAGAAATTAACTTTTGAAATTTAAAACAAAATTATTTCTGGTTAATTAATAAAAAAAAGGCGCACTAGATACCTGACGTTGATGAGGCTTCCCGTTTGATTGAACGATCCTATTTTTTCCAAGAGTTTTGGAGCCGCCTAATTGTTAAAATGTCAAATCACTAAAGGTCACTCCATGAATTCGTACTTCGAAGTTCAGAAGTTTACCTTTTATCATATCTTAAAATATCTGAAGTCCGAACTTCCGAAGCACTTGCACTTAAATATGATTAATTTAAAACTTAAAAATGATTATCGTATAATTAATCATTTCGCAGTTTCGGATTTTGGGAATTCCTTCTCAAGATACATTTAAAAATCCTGAAGTTCGATATCCGAAGCAGTTAAGAATGATTAACTAATATTTTAAAAGAGATTATCGCATAATTAACCTTTCGTGGATTCGTGATTCGGGAAATTGCAACTTTGTTTCATCCAAAATTCCCACACACGAACATGTTGATATTAATGGCATTTATCACAAATCAACAGTAATGATTTTTAGCATAGATTGTGGATCGCCAGGTATACTTTCTCATTAAAGTTAATAAATTTTTCGTCAATAAGGGTATACTCATATCAATGCACCTGATGTGAATAAAACGGTTGATTTTGAATTTCATTTTCACCTTTTGCAGAATGGTAAGTATTATCCAATTGAGAAGCTCACGCATTCCCCTACAACCGGTAACCCCATTCCGACTTTAATGATATCATGGCACCACGAAAGATGATTAAAGCAGTTGGTGAGGTGAAAATCTGAATGCGGAATTTCTATCAGATACCACACCGCGAGCCATAGACACTGTGAAATCTTGGACACAAGTGTTCGATATTCTGGAGCATGAGCTTATAAATTGCCAAAAATATTCCGTCGATGAAGTGAATGACATTCATGAAGCTAAAATCTGGGATAAAGATCAGTCATAGCTACACAAAATATCTACATGGCCGAGACTCATGACATATAATGACATGATAGGTTGGGCCCTGGAAAACGTAGACATCCAAACAAGGAGCACTTTCAACTCTCAAAAGATCGTTGTTGGGTCTTTCCGATCGGAACACATACAAGTAATGTATAATATATCCCCCAATTTCAAATATAATTACAATGTTGCATTCATGCTGGAATTTGAGCAACAAGAGTGTATACAATATAACAAAAGCTATCCCCATATAATGAAGTCTTGGTGGGGGCACCCAGATAAATTGAGAGTTGACGCTCATAACATGTATGCCACAACATCGTTGGATACCCATATGATTTATGTAGCTATGATGCTATGTAGGATATTCAGGAAGAAGAGTCCCACTCATTTCCCGGTAGCATGGGTGTCCATTATGTACAAGGTGGTCGAGGGATACTATTTTAACTGGGCCAAAATTTTATCAGACAACTTGGATAAAGAAATCACAGAATACCAATTGGTGAAGTCAAAGAGGCAATCTGCCCATTTCTATATGTTCGTGTATATCATGAATGTTATTTGTTTTATAACCCCTTTTCCACTGATGAACTGGAGATGGACCCCGACTAGCACTGAACCTATTCACTTCTATCACTCTAAGTTGTGGGAAGACAAGGCCAAATATTTCTTTTATGAAATCTTCCATCATGTAGTGGTGCCTATTCATATACCTTTATTTGGTTTCCCACCCCCTCGGATTTTAGAAAAAATCATGGGAAATCTAGACAAAATAGCAGATTGGTTCATAGACGAAAACTTCTCTTACATTAGGGTTTTTGAATGCTCAGTCCCCCCCCCCACGCTCTCCCAAGGTTTTTACCAGACTGGCTAGTATGCCGAGAAGTGGCTTATCAAACAGTGACAGGGGTCATCAACAAGGAGTTGAAAGTAGCCCAAAAAAAGGTATGGCCTACCTTCCCTCTCCAGGTTGGTGTGTTTTCATTATTAGACTTTGGTCACTCCAAAGTGGAGGCAGCAACTTTGGATGATTTCAATTTGGTTCACATCGAATTCAAAAGGCACAACCCACACAAAATCATAGAAAACCACTTGGCCCAATACAACCTGAAGAGGTATATGCATGAGAACTCCCCATATGATGAAGTATCCAGGTGAGTCAGGTCTTACGAGGAAGTACTGAACAGATTCCAAACTTTGTCCCCAGATCAATGTTGGTGTCTAAAGATGTCTTAAAAATAGCCTTAGTTTAACATTAATTTATCAACCCGAGGATACGTCTTTTATCTCAAGAATATTAACAAAATCTATGCAGATAGCTTATCGAGGCTAAAATCTTGTAGATAAAGCAACCCTGAGTTTATCCACAATCAAGTTCCTCAAATGTTCATTTAAAGATTCTAAGATTAAGATCTTATTTAACAGAATTGAAATCTAATTGCTAACATGATGTGAATGAAAAGAAACTAACTAACCTGCTAAATTCATTTAACTGAAAAGCAATGATTGAATTTGAGTAAAGGCTTGCAGAATTGAATATTAACTAGGAATTGAATTGTTGGAAAGGAAATAGTGAACTATTCTAATAAAAAGAAACTACAACTGTAATCTAATCGTAAGGAACAACAATCATAATTGAATGGAAAGGAACAACAATTGTAACTTTAACTGAAAGGAACGACAATTGTAACCTATTCGAAAGGAACAACTAATGTGAATCTTAAGTAAAAGGAATAGAGCATATGAAAACGCGAGGAACTGTCAAGCAGAAAACTACAGTAATGGAAATTGGAATCAACAATCATTAACACTCGAGAGATATCTATATTTTGTATGAAAACACACTTATATATTTGTCTTAACTATTGTGAAAGGGAATTGAATCATAAAACAGAAATCAAACTGATACAATTACCGCTGAAACAGTAGCTCCTTTAGATTGGGCCCTTGGTCCTTAGAAGCACTACTAAGAGAAACTCAATATATAGAAATGGTGAAAATGATCAAATATTTTATTAACTTCATAGTTGGTACATCATTCACAAAAATGGATTGTGTAGAGTAACTCTGAGTCTGAATACTTGAACGTAATTCTTAGCTTATATTTTAGGATCTATTATCCTCTATATATACAATAATCTGGGAAAATTAAGCCATCATGAGGATTGAAAGATCCTCAGGATTGCGTTGCTATTATAAAATTACAATATAGAAAGCTCAATCATCTTCAAATGCTTTGAGCTAAAAAGTCCTCAACCTCCAATAGCTTGCGCATATTTAAGATCTCCTTTACTATCTTAGGTTTGACAATATTTAAAAAATCCTATAAAAAAATCAAACAATTCCAATCGTATTTTAGAATCTTATTCAGTATAATTTCAATGATGACAATAGGAGACATATTAACTATTTCTTGTCTTATTTATTCCTAATTAATTGAAAATTCAATCAAGATTACATCATGAACTGAAGAAATAAGGGAGATATTCATACCTTTTCCACAACCCAACATACCTCCCATCTTACCTTCTTGCATGTCCTCATGCAAGCAAAGATTTTACATGTAAAGCAGTAATGTTGTAAGGTGGAAAGGTTGGTTCACCAAGTCTCCTGAATCCATTGCTTCTTTTGAGCTCTCCAAAAGCAACATCCTCCCTTTTCTTGTTAATTTGATAACATTTTTGGTAACTTTCTGGAGGAAACCAAATGATAGGGGGATTATATATGCACCCAATCCAAGCAGGTCCTTCCTCTTGGAGCAGTCTAGAATACCTTTCTATTTTGAAGGTAGCTACAAATAAATTCTTGTACCCAAAGGGTTCCCTACTCTTTACTTCACTGGAGGATACATCCCATCTCATTTTAGAAGCAACAAGAGCTTCTTCCTTAATCTCTCTAAAACGTGTGATACCTAAATGTATAACCTGTAGATGGATAGGGGCTAAGGAGTCTATGACCCCCCCTCTTTTCATGAAGGTTTTATGTCGCATAATGGCTGGAAAGGACTTTGGAGGCTCTCCTCTGACCCAGAGATCTAGCCCAGTCTCCCTCTTTAGGAAGGTTTTGTGAGATTTACCCCATCTAAATTGGTTTTGAGTAAATGATAGAAATGCCTGAACTGTATGTCACCTATGAATGGGCCAGGGTTATCTTTCCTTTCTTCTTCTAGAATGAAATTATGAAAGTATAACTCACTCAAAAGGTATTGTACCTTTTTGTCCTGCTCTCTGAAACATGAAATAAAATCAGGTACAATGGAAAATGTAATGGGTTTACCTGCTCTGATGTCCTTCACTCTCAATAACAAATAGCGTTCCAACAGGAATAAAGTGTAATTGGTGGAAAGGGCTCTGTAATTTATGGCATCAGAGTAGACATCACAGATTTCTTTGATTTGGTCCAAATCTTTTTCCAGTTGGGTTTGTACCTTCTTTACCTTCCCTTGGGTTCTGGTGAGCTCAGCATAGGTCTCACTTTTTTTTGTTGTCATGTCCCTTAGTTTTTTAACAATATTTTGATGTTCACCCCTAGTGACCATCTCGTCTTGGTGTTGAGCCAATTCTTGTTGGGCTTGTCCCAGCTCTTCCTTTAGCTTATCAATGGTGGCACCCTGTGCCTGAGATTGGGATACTTGGTATTCTTCCATAGTGTCAATCTCCTCCCTAGATTGAGTTAATGCTTGTTGGGCTTGTGTAAGCTCTTCTTCCAGACTATCCACAATAGCACTATGTTCCTGGTACTAGAGTGCCTGATGCTCTGCCATAGTCAGTAATTCATTTCTATTTTGAATCAGGGTTTGTTGAGATTGCATCAATTCTTCCTCCAATCTCCTGATGGTAGCATTCTTCTCAAGGAGTTGATATGTTTCCTCTAAGGCTGGGGTATATGTCTGCACCTCAGCATCAATTGTTTCTGTAGATGTCATCATTTCTTGTGTTTCTAAAGGAATTACTTCCTCATTTCAAGATACTGCCTCTTCTACTATTATTTCTCCAGGTTCTGTCTCTATCCCTACAGAGTTTGTAGTGACTTCTTCTTTAGGAAGAGGGTTTCTTCCTTGCACTCTGGCCCTTTTGTTTTTCTTTCTTCTATGGGCCTTATCTTCTTGTTCGAGCTACTTCCTCAATTCTTTAATAATTTTCTTGAGTTTGCCCACCTTCTGCTTTAATACTTCAACCTTCTTAGCTTTCTTCTTCAATAGTTTATTTTCCTTTTTATCTTTCTAATTCTCTTATGGTTCTTTTCTGATTTCTGTTTGTGAGGGGCCTCAAGGTCCTCTTCATTCTGGTCAGTAGATAGTCGTTCCTCTTTTTTCTCCAAATACTCTGTCTATTCAAGGGGGCTTCATTCCTTAAGATGAGGTTCTTCCTGTGCTACGTCTTTTGAAAATGACGTTTCGAAATCAAGGAAATTTTCGGTAGGTTTTGAAGAAGAAGCCTCCCCTTGGTATGCTTCTGATATAATTTTTTCCCTGTCAATGGAAGTTCCCAAACTCCCTAAAACCTGAGCGATTTCTACTTCATAACTTCTATGAGGTGCTCTGATTCAGGTCGGGTGTCTTCCTGATCATTCTTTTGTTCTGATTGCTTGATTTCTTGAACATTTTCCCATAGAGATTGCTTTGTAACATCCTGAATTTCCTCATTCATTTCCTGAATTTGTTCAGGGTTTCCTATTCATCTACTTCTCCTTCTTTTCTCAAAGGCATATTTAGGAGCAACAATTGCTCTTTTCCTTTTTTTCGTTAATGCCTGTGTTTTTGAAGTCTAAGCGCATGTAATTTGGTTAGCATCTATCTCAATTTCGGGTTGGGGAGGTGTAATGTCTAATTGGGCAGTGACCTCCTCTCTCTATGTCTCTTTGATTCCCTATGGTAGATCCTCATGACATAATTCAAGATGTACAGGTCTATTGGTCTCAATGAGATTATCCCAAGTCACTTGAGTTTGACTTAATGCCTTATTTACTATCAATTTAACTAGTCCATGGTGACTGATAATAGTAATAGGATCCTTGGACTTCTATGTTCTTAAGGCAACTTCATGTAACATGGCATTCAGAAAAAAGGTAGATTGATCACTAACCTTTGTTTGAGTGCCGCCAACAATTTGAGGTGATGTGGTCGAATTACGTCGTACCGTCCATCACAGGTAATATATATCTGAATTACTCCAGCCAGTTCTTTCCATGTTTCACTAAGGGCGTTGGGGTTAAGTCCCTTCCCCTTCTTATCCAATTCTTCTCCAGGGTCTAAAAAGGTTTCTACAACTTCCTTAAGCTTTGTATACCTTCATGTCCACTGAATGCCCATGTTAGGGAGGCCTATGGCCTCATCTATGATTTCCAAAGTAACTGGAATTCGTATGCCTCAGACTATGGAGTTTTCTTCCTGCAGATTCTAAAAGAATTCAAGCATGGTGTTCCTATCATATCCTTCCAGTCAGTTAAGATATTCCATCCACCCCAGATGTTGTAAGATTTCTCTTGCCTGTTCCGTAATCTGTAACAATTTTGGCTCCCTGCGCACACTTCTGCCACCCATTTTTGTGAGAAAATGGAAACGAATGGCATTCCTAGTTGCAGATTTGGTTAGACCAGCGTGGAGAAAATATTACCAAAAATAGAAAATATCAGAGAACAACAAGTGTTTTGCAGGTTTCATTTATTACAGTTAGTACTATTTTATTGAGAAGTGTATCGATCGTCCACTCCCCTCATCAATGTAGAGGTTGACCTCGACCATCAGCGTAGGGGAATGTAATGAGTGTAGGTATTTCCGATGAGAGATAATGATTGCACTGTCGCCACCAATGGGGATTAATCATTAATTTTCAAACAACATATTTTAACGGTAATCATTAAACGTTAGTCCTCTTTCGTGGAAAAAAAAGTTGAATTTAATATACCTATACTCAAAAATGCTTTAAGGATACATAAGCCGAATAAATAAAATATGTTTGTTTAAAATAATATCCCACATATCATAATGTTTTTACTTTTCCCATTTTATTGAATACAACCGAAATGATAGCCTCGTTATTGAGTGAAGGAAATCTAGAGACACCCAGAAACTTGGTGTTTAAGGTAAAATTCCATACCACAGGCAAAGCCACTGCTGCCAGTAGGCATCCATAGCCTCAACAGGGTTGTCTTTTAACCCTTATATGAGCCTGTATCCTTAATAAATATTTGAATTGTCTTTTCCCAAAAAGACCACTATGGTAGCCAGATGGTGATAATGCCACTCACTAGATTGTAACTTAAGTGAACAAGCCAGCTCGTGATGAGACCCCTTGTCCTTTGACGAGAAAATATCAAAGGCCATTTCCCTGGTGTGGTATCCATGATGGGAATGTCACTTATGTTATTATCCTATGATCGTGGTAGGTTGGCTCGTGATGAGACCCCCTATTCTTTGCG